>JAOWBN010231130.1:0-12589 GCA_028565015.1 Pinguicula moranensis
AGCTGGGTTTCTTTATGGCCAGATCTGAAGGAGATTGCTTTCGATAGATGCATTTCAGATCATCGTCCTATTATGTTCAGAACTTTGGATGCTTGGGAGTCTCACCCATGTATTTTATCTTTTGTAGAGGATACTTGGACGAATATGTCTTTCGCAGTAAGTAAATCTTATATTCTGCATTGTCGTTTAAAAGCTTTGAGGTTGACCCTTAAAGTTTGGAATCATGATGTGTTTGGAATGACTGACCGCGTTATTGATGGGATATCTAATAGATTACATTTTTTTGACCAAATAGGGGAGACCCGTGCATTATAAGAAGATGAAATAAATGATAGGAAAGTGGCTTTGGTTGATTTACAACAAGCTCAGACTCGAAAGGCTTCGATTATCTTTCAGAAACCTAGATCTTCTTGGATTCGCGAAGGAGACGGTAACACTAGGTACTTTCATGCTCGGGTACGTTATGGTCGCTTTCGAAATGAAATACATGCTTTATTCTTTGATGGTATTTGGAAAGAAGATGTAGTCGGTGTGAAGTAGGGTATTTTGAATCATTTCAGAAAGCATTTTGCTAAGCCTTTTGTGGACAAACCGACTATTCTTATTCCCTGTGAGCATATTCTGTCTGTTGAGGATAACAATATACTATTAGCGGAGTTCAGTGATGATGAGATATATGCTACATTGATGTCTTATCCTGGAAGGAAGAGTCCGGGCCCTGATGGAGTAAACTTTCATTGCCTTCAGACTCATTGAGAGGTTGTGAAAGGTGAATATATTGCGTTCTTGCGGGAATTTTATTATTCGGGTGAGATATCCAAGGTGGTAAATACTAATTCTATTGTATTGCTTGCCAAGGTTCTTTCTCCGACAGAGTTGAATCATTTTCGACCAATTTCTTTGGTAGGCAGTGCTTATAAATTATTATCAAAGCTTTTGGCGAATCGTATGAGGTTAGTGATTGATAAGATTATTTCTCCTCAACAATTGGCTTTTATTCGGGGTAGACAGATTCAGGAGGGTATTTTGCTTGCGGGTGAATTATTGCATCACGCAAAATATTCTAAGGATCCTACTATCTTCTTGAAAGTTGATTTTGCAAAGGCTTATAATTCTGTGAACTGGTCCTTCCTGTTTAATATGATGATCAAGATGGGGGTTTGTGAGAGGTGGATTGGTTGGATAAAAGCATGTTTACAGGCGGCATTTGGCTCTGCTCTTGTTAATGGGGCATCTTCTAGTATGTTTGATTTCCGTCGTGGGCTTAGACAGGGTGATCCTCTGACGCCTTTTCTCTTTGTTATTGCCATGGAGGGTCTCAACCTATTAGTTAGTCGAGTTGTTGATCTTGGTATATTGCAGGGGATTCGTTGTGGGGATTCTATTTATACACATTCATTATATGCAGATGACACTTTGTTCTTTGGGGCAGGAACTCATCAAAATGTCCATGGAATGAAGGCTATACTCAGATTATATGAGCTTGTATCAAACTTGTGTATTAATTTTAAGAAGAGCATTTTATTGGGGATAAATAGTCCTCTTGCCACACAACAGAGTTTTGCGAGAGACCTACATTGCGGGGTCATGGGCCTCCCTTTTGAGTATTTAGGTATCCCGATGGGTTGTAATCTATGTTATGTGCATTCTTGGCGGGGCCTTATTCTTGCGATGCGCAAGAAAACAACTTCGTGGGAGAATCAGTTTTTAAATTTTGGCGGTAAGGTGACTTTAATAAAGAGTATTTTATGTAGCATGTCAATGTATTATTTCTCCTTATATAAGACCCTGAAGTCTTTGATCAAGGAAATGGTGCAAATTTGTACATCTTTTCAGTGGAAAACATATTCTAGAACATCTCGGGTATAGCCTGGATTAGTTGGGAGAATATGTGCCAAAGTAGAGAATGTGGAGGTCTTGGTTTTCTTGATCTTGGATTGTTTAACAATGCTTTGTTGGCTAAGTGGGGGTGGAGGCTTCGTACTGGGGTAGTTGGGCAATGGCGTGACATTGTGGTTCATAAATATCTTCAAAGTGGGGACGGGGATTGGTCTGATTTGCCAGTCAGAGTTGGTCATTCTCGATGGTGGAAGGATGTTTATTCTGTCATATGTGCATCCTCTTGGTTCGTGGGTGGAGTGAAGAGAACTGTTGTGAGTGGTGATCGGACAAGATTTTGGGAGGATGAGTGGCTGGATGGGGGTGTTCTCGCTAGATGCTTTCCCCACTTATATCCATTGGCACTTGATCAACATGCTCTTGTGTCGGCCAAGTGGGAACGAGAGGGTGAGGAGTGGCAGATGTTATGATTCTGGCGCAGACCTCTACGAGCTCATGAGGTAGTATGGGTACATGAGATTGAGGCTATGATGATTGGGCGTTGTCCAAAGCCGGGGGGATGGATGGCATTGGATTGCTGACCCTTCAGATGTGTATTCAGTGAAGACTAGTTATCGAGTGCAACATCATTTACAAGGATCTGATTTGGCCTCACATCCTGTGCTTACCTCAATTTGGGGTAAGCAACCACCGTTTAGAGTTATGGCTTTTTGTTGGCGTCTTCTGCAATCGCGTCTTGCTACATTTGACAATCTTGTTTATCGTGGTATGACATGCTCGCCTGAGATGAGATCTTGTAGTTTCTGCCATGGTGAGTTCGATAGCACATCACATGTGTTTTTTACCTGCTATTTCTCTTATGTGGTCTGGTCGAAAATATATAACTGAATGAGTTTCTTGTATGTGGGTCACGGAAATTCACATATTCATTTTATGGCTCATATGGGTATGGCTTTGCGGCGACGAGGGCGGGAATTATGGAAGTCTACATGGCATTGCATTACGTGAAACTTATAGAATGCGAGGAATGCTATTCGATTTCGAGAGAAGACAATAAATCATGTGAAGGTCACAGAGAAGATTAAAGTCCAGTTGTGGCATTGTCTTACTGTATTTGACAGGCCCTCAGAGGTGGTGACGGTAGCGGACTGGCGATGTCACCCGAGAATTTGTGTTAGTAGTTTCTTTCCTCCATAAACTGTATCATATAGTAGGAATGATTTGAGCTTCAAGTCGGGTTCAAATCATTGTCTTTACTTTGTACAATTTTACCAGTTTAATGCATAATTACTTATCAAAAAAAAAAACTTTATAGGTTTTTGTTTGTTTTGCTTGTTTTTTTTATTCAAGGGATAAGGAAAGAGATTATAGGAAGAACACATGGGAAACACGTGTGGCCTAACTATCTAGCCAAAGGTGCATCTAAATTCATTATTCACAGTTGCACACAAAGTCCAACAAGGAGATTTAGTACAAAAATAGAAAGATTTGTTTTGTACACTCGAAGTTAGCAATTCTCTACAAAACTTGTAATCTAAAGTAAAAACAACAAGCAATTCGATGGAGTTTAATGGTGTATTCATCTCCAAACCTCCATAACCAGAATTCGCTCAGTCACACACACATCAACACTAGTTAAAATTGCAATATAAGCAATAAAGAACATGGTGACATTCACAGTTTTTGCCACATTGTCATAGTATCAGAGCCCTTTAATAGTTTAAAATGCTTTCGATTGATCCTCAGATTCTTGTTCTTCCCTTCTACTCTCTTGCTTAGACTTCCGTTGCTGCTCTCTCCATGCCCTTATCACTGTCATAATAAACTTCCTATACTCTATTTCCTTATCCCTTTCTTAACTTCTCTATGGCTTTTCCAAATTCCACTATCTTCCTTCTCACCTATGCAGAATATTCTCACATTGTCACTGCCAAATTATCTCCCTCAAACTTTCCTTGGAGAAATCAAGTTCGTACTCTTCTTCAGCAGCATGGCCTACTCAGCTATGTGGATGGCACCACGTCTGAGCCTCCCTAGCTCGATCCCACTGATAATAACTCCAAACCTAATCGTGAGCATCTTGACTGGAAATCTATTGACCAAAGGCTCTACTCTCTCCTCATCCATGTTGTATCTTTGCTGGGTAGACAGGGTCGTATTACTCTTTTATCTTCTCCTCCCTCCCCACATTTTTGTGTATCATGTGAAATGGCTAAGAGTCATCATTTACCATTTTTACCAATGAACATCGTGTCTCTCGGCCTCTTGCATTAGTACATTGTGATCTTTGGGGACCTTCTCTTGTTTTACTGCACGGTTATCGTTATTATGTGATATTTGTCGATGATTTCACCAGCTTTACTTGGTTTTATCCACTTTGTCATAAATCTGATTTATTTGATACATTTATCCATTTTCAAACCTTTGTTAAAAAACAACATTCTGTTTCTATTCAAAGATTTCAAAGTGATGGTGGTACTGAATTCATCAATCATCGATTTCAAAATCATCTTCGACATCATGGCATTCGTCATTTGGTCTCCTATCCTTATACCCCGCTCAAAATGGCCGCATTGAGCGCAAGTATCGTCATCTCACTAAAATAGGTCCTACTCTCTTTTCTTACTCTCATAATCCCCTTATTGGGTTAATGCGTTCAGTACTGCAGCTTAAATCATCAATCGGTTGTTATCACCACTCTTGGTAGGTATCTCTCCGTTTGAGTTACTTTACGGTCTTTCCCACAGATATGATCATTTTCACCCATTTGGCTGCCATGTCTTTCCTTATTTGTGTGACTATGCTCCCCATAAACTTGCCCCTCGTAGCCTCCCTTGTATATTCCTCCGCTATAACTCCTTTCACAAAGGGTTTCACTGCCTTGATCCCTCCATTTCTCGTGTATATCTCTCGTCATTCTTGTTTTGATGAGCTCACATTTCCATTCCATAGCTCTTCCCCTCTTTCTTCTCCCTCTAACCTCAATATCTCTGTCTTTATCAAGCCTCATGAGATTACTTCTTCTTCCTCTACCACATCCTCCTCCCTACCGATTGTCCTCCCCATTGTTCCCTATGTCCTATCTCTACATCATCCCTGGATGATGCTTCTCTCCTTCCTGTCCCATCATCTCCTACCCCTGATACCCTTCTCATCCCTTCCTTCTTTGGACATCTCTCCCTCTGATATACTACCTCTCACTGCTCCCGTAGACGCTTCTCCTCTTTCTGTATTGCCTTCCTCTACCACCTTTGTGAATATCCCCTCTCACTCCTTGGATCTTCCAACCGTTATTGGCTCTCATCCCATGGTTATTTGTGCCAAATCTGGTATATTTCATCCTCGTATCATTGCCAATTATTGTGATATCGTGCCCCTGGTTTTCTTATGGTACTTTTGGTTTTCAATGAGCCATATGTTTTTTGCTCTGTTGCGAAGATTGTTTCTCTTCATCAAAATGCGACTTGGGATCTTGTCCTTCGTCCTCTTCAGGTCAATATCATAGGTTCCAAGTGGGTCTTCTAGACTAAGTATCTTCCTGATAGCTCCGTATATCGCCTCAAGTTTCATATGGTTGCTCGTGGGTTCACACAGGTCCTCGGTCTTGATTATTTTGATACCTTCAGTTCTGTTATGAAGGCCACCACTATTCGTACAGTTCTCTCTATTGCCACCTCTTGTGGTTGGCCTTTGTGTTAGTTAGATGTGAAAAATACATTTATGAATGGTTATCTTGCTGAGGATGTCCACTTGGAACACCTCCTGACTATGTCAATCCTATGTTCCCTGATCATGTGAGTCACTTGAAGAAAGCTCTTTATGATCTCAAACAGGCCCCTCCCGCCTGGTTTGAGCGGTTAAGCACTTTCTTAGGTACTTTGGGTTTCCTTCGCAGTTGTGCAGACACATCATTATTCATCTTTGCTCATGACTTAACTACTACAATCTATCTTTTTCTTTATGTAGATGATATCATTGTCACTGATAGCAGTTCTTCTCTTCTCAATAGATTTGTTTGTCGTTTGCACGTCGAGTCTGATCTTAAGGATCTTGGTTTGCTTACCTACTTTATTGGGCTTGAGGCTTCCTCTACTGATGATGATTTTTTTCTCAGCCAACTCAAGTATGCTCATGATATTCTCGTTTGAGCTTAGCTTCTAGACAGCTGACCTATTAGCACACTCATGATTGTCTCACAGTATCTCTCTTCAGATGGTGATCCTCTTGCTGATCCCACGTTGTATCACTCCCTTGTTGGTGCTCTACAGTATCTCACTATCACTCGGCCAGATTTGTCCTATGCAGTTAACTCTGTCAGTCAGTACATGCACGCTCCAACTAAACTTCATCTTTAGGCTGTAAAGCGTATCCTTCCCACGTTCGGCGTACTCTCTTCATGGGATTACGCTTCACGCCTCTTCATCTTTCAATTCTGTCATTGTATACTCTGATGCTAATTGGGTCGGTTGTCCCGACACTCGTCGCTCCACCTCAGGCTTTGTTATATTGGTGATAACTTGGTCTCTTGGAGTGTCAAGAAACAACCAACTGTCTCTCACTCTAGTTTTGAGTCCGAGTATTGGGCTCTTGCTACTACTGCTGCTGAGGTTCTATGGCTCTGACACTTGCTTCATGATCTTGGTATCTCCTTATCTCATCCACATGTGCTTCTTTGTGATAATAAGAGTGTTATCTTCCTCAGTACCAATCCCGTCTCTCACAAACGGGCCAAGCATTTGGAGTTGGACTAACATTTTATTCTGGAACAGGTTCTTGCTGGTATATTTCGACGCAATTTGTCCCTTCTCACCTTTAGGTTGCAGATATTTTTACCAAGAGCCTTCCTCGAGAGTTCTTTCGATCAAAGTTTCACGTGCGGTATCACCCCACCATCAGCTTGCGGGGAGTGTCAACCATGTGCCCATGCCTCCATATATATCAGGGGCCACATGGGAAACACATCTGGCCTAGCTATCCAGTCAAAGATCCATCTAAATTCATCATTCACAGCTGCACACAAAGTCCAACAAGGAGATTTAGCACCAAAATAGAAAGATTTGCTTTGTACAGTAGATGTAGCAATTCTCTATAAAACTTGTAATCTGAAGCAAAAACAACAAGTTATTCAATGGAGTTTAATGGTGTCTTCATCTCCAAACCTCCATAACCAAAATTTGCTCACTCACTCACACATCAACACTAGTTAAAATTGCAACACAAGCAATGAAGAACATTGTGATACTTACGGTTTTTGCCACATTGTCATATATCACTCACTTGGGGAAGGAATCTGTTTCCTATCACATTACAAATTTCTCAAAACTTGGACAAAACTGGAAATGCATGTGTGTTTTTCTAAATTCGGGTATGTTAAGGATACTCACCTACGGAAGACTCTGGATTGGCTTATCCGGCAAAACATGTTCGTCTGGTTTGCTCCGGCGGGAAGTGCATTCCTTCTTGAGGACATATTAAGCGAACTTGTCGTAGGGACCTACCACTTGAAAGCCAACCTGTTTAAAAGCAAGCAATTTGTACCACAGATAAAGACCAAACATGGCAAGTGAAAGTTTGGAAGGGGATTGCATAGATGATGGAAGTACCAGCTTTTCTGCTCCCACAAGAAAAATATCTCAGACTAAAATCCATATAAAATACACTTCCCGACCAGAGGAGATTACCTGTTTAAAAGAGTGCCTAGTTGGGGAATTAAGGAGACTGACTAGGCCAGAGCAAGCCACCTCTAAGCTGAAAAATAATGAACTTCCCCTATAAAACAAAATCTTATCGTTGCTAGCTCGCTATATCAATTAGGGCTGAGCAAATATCCTAAAGGTTTTCAATATTATCGAAAATCGTCGATTACCATTACCGACGAAAGGTTTTTTTGTTATATCAACTAGGGCTAAGTAAATATCCAAAAGGGTTTTGGTATTATGGTATGGTAACGGTAACGGTAACGATTTTACCATTAATTTATGGTACGGTAACAGTAATGGCAATCATCATACCATGATACAGTTTACTTTGCCCTATTAATTGCTTGTCCTCAATATACTCTATATTTGTATTATGCTGAGATTGAAGAAAATCTACGTAACATACTTGAAGGGGTAGAGAACGACACACTGAGTTGAACTTATTTTTTTGTGTCCAGTGATACTTGATATTGATTGTTGTCTATTGTGCATTAAATTGAACTTGATATTGATTATTAACTATTGTGCATTAAATCTAACTTATTATGAAAGTTTCAATCATGCTTCATCATAAATAACATATATTATATTGTCATTTTTTAAAATTAAAATTTATAATAATATTCAATGATCCTTGAGCTAATCCAGAAATTGTGAAAATAAAAAATACGAAAAAAAATGGTAAACCCTAAATTACTATTATCATATCAATTATCAAAAAATCAAAATAATATAATTTTTTTAATATTATAGTATAATAATAATGATAATTTTATGTTATTATTAATTTATAATATAATAATAATATTAATTATCATAACATAATACTATTTGTTCTGTCCAACCATTTGACTCGCTTGTTTTTATTGTTGTTTTTTTATCCGAGTGAGTTATCGAGAAGAGAGATCCAGTGATTGGCGCCGCAAAATTATGTATATTGTTTCGAGGTGCACACGAGCTTCCCACGTGAACCCCATGTGCTGAGAAATGATATAGCACACTAAAAATAGCACACTAATAGTGCACTAATGGGTAGAAAATACCCAAATACCCTCGTGTTAAACACTGGCACGAAATCCAACACAGGGGTATTTTTGTTCATTTAGTCCATTAGTGTGTTAGTGCGCTGCAATTTTAGTGCGCTGTATCATTTCTCCCATGTGCTGGACACTGCTTGTTGCCGTGAACTCCGCCGCAATAAATTTATGGGTTAGAGTGATAGTGTCAAACGTCAGTAGTATGTCAGGCCATTGATGAAGTGAATCTGGACGACTAATGAAATGGGATAAGAATTTATTTTCGTAATAGAAATTGTAATTGGAAGCTGTAATGATACAGTTTCTGGATCAAATTATCATAGATTATATACCACAATTTTCATAAAACTTTATATAAAAAAGCACGTTACTTAAGGCGTGTTTTGTGCAGCCTTCTTAAAATTATAATTAGCTTATAAGCACATTTTCTTAAAAAATAACTCTTTATTTTTAGAAATATGTGCTTATAAGCTAATTATAAGCATAAGAAGGCTGTACAAAACACCCTCTTAGATCTCTGAGGCCATCCCCTTACTACATCGCACTCAGTGTACTGTGTAGCCTGCTCTTTAATCGTTCATTTGAAGCAAAATGGCCACAATTTTCACCTATTAGGTTTCGTTTTGCTTCCAACATTGGTATGACCCCTTTTGGAGGTAAAAGTTTAAGAGCAAAATCGTGAGAGCTACTGTCTAAAGCGGACAATATCATACCAATGTATGGTGTCGGGTGGGGTATGTGACCGAAATTAAATCATAACAATAACTTTTTCTTGGCAACTCGAGGTTATGTTATGGCCCGAATTAGCCATGAAATGATATGATATTAGTTATTTCTAAAGCATTACGGAAGTTAATCTTACTCTATTTTCATTACCAGCAAATTCTTCGGATTATTGCCTTATCCAGTTTTTTTTTTACAATAGAAACCCCAAGTGTACACCTATAAAAACTTAATATCCCCGCAACCGTTTGGTGAAGAAATTAGAAACATCGTTTCAAGTTGTGCTAATGCAATGCAAGTTGTACAATTTTAATATGGGGCCTTCCATCATAATTCACAATTACAAAATTGCAATAGTCTCTATCCATCTAGAGTCTTCCCTTTGTCACAAATTAAAATAGCTTATATTTTTGGCATTACTAGGTAATTCAACAATAGGGGCTTCACTTTTGTATACCCAACATTATCGTTACTTAAAGTATTCTAATGCTGCATTTGACTTTATTTAAATAGTAAATCATTTCTCAGTTCTTATCTTAAGCACTTACATTATACATTGTATGTCAAAGCTACTAATTTTGACATTGTAGTGCTCAATTATGTAACTAATATTCTACTAAACAAGATAGTCAAATATTAAATTAAAATGTTCTGAGAGTAGTGGTAATCCCATCTACAATATGTAATATTTGTTAATTCAAATTAATCTGGATAGTTATACCTTTGGATATAAGTTAAAACTTAATAATAGAGAATAATCAGGATTTTTACAAAAGTTTGTCACCACCATTTTTTTTGAAATTACACCTAATGCAAAAACTTGGGCTCCTGATGAATGTATATACTTTTTATGGTATGTTCCTTCTTGAATCTAAGTTAGATCTTACATTAAAAAAGAATAAAAAAATCTTAAGTTAAATCTACAAGCTAACTTGGATCTAATGGTAAGTTGAAAACTTTGGAAACAAGGAAAACTAATAATCAAAGTCGTCTAACGTAAAGTAAAACTAACGATTCTTTTTCAAATAGGTTAAATATCAGAGAGTTTGAAATCTTAACCTAAATTCCTAACTTATAAGAAATTGTGAAGCTATAATTAATCATCTCGACATTAACGTTTTTATTGAGTGCTTTTTTCACGCGCTGGGATCATGTGTTTATTTGGCAGAACTAATGCTATTAATTAGATTTTTGACCGATAAAAAGTTATGCCCATCCCATTGGCAAATTGCACCCCACTCTGTTTAGGGCAATAATTGAACAATTTACTTTTTAAAAAGCAAACCACAATTCCCTTGCCTTGCCTTTCCAGGGAAAAGGAAATGTGAAACCAATCCAAGAGGAAGATTTCGCTTCCTTTGGGCTTTGCAAATAAACAAAAAATGGATCCGCGAAAACGACAACTGAAAAAACGCCGAACCACTCTCAACGAACGCGCAATGCATTTACATCCATCCAGTCAACACAAACACGAACACACGGACATCTGGCGGTAAGTCGACGACACCTGCCAGTTTAAGACACACGTGCTACGATCCAATTGGCTGATCCGGTCTTTTCCCAATCTCCAACAGTAGATCAAACCGGTGAACCAGACAACGACACATGAGATTGAGAAAACCGCGAATTAATGGTGAATTAATCACTAATCACGAGTTGGGGTTAGTGGAGTAATCCTGTGGGCTCACACACTCTATATAAACCGGCCGATCGCAAATCGAATCGCTCAGAAAAAAAATAAAGTGAGACGAGAGAGAAATTACAGAAGATTTATTCTTCATCATCTTCTTCTCACTAGCACACACTTCACAGAGTGAAGAACCGAGAGATTTCCGAAGATTTTCGCAGTGTTTTCTTTTGACGAATGTTCTAGAATTTGCCCACCCCTTTCTGATTCCCCCCACCCGCTTCTTGTGATCCCTTTCTGCAAAAACATCTGTTTTTTTCGAACTTGATCTGAATTTTGTGTTTGTTTTGTGCTTCAAGCAAACTTAGAGCAGGTTTTTCAAGAGATCCAGTGTTTTTAGAAAGAGATCTAGTTTATTTTTCTTGTTTCCGAGGGCTTATTTATTGTTCCCTCAAACCCTAAGTTTTCAATTTCAGCACAAGGGATTTACAGGGGTTGCCTATTTGAAACCTCTTGTTGCTCCCGAATTTTCACCTTTTTTTCTCAAGTTTTTTGGGAGGGGTATTTTCTATTAAAAAGATTTACAAAATTTACATAGTAGTGTCTCACTGCAAAAATTATGTACAATCAGTGATGCACTGAGTCGGGTTTGCTGTTTGTTTCCTTTGATCTAAGTTTGTGATCTTTCGTTTCCAGATTCAGGTATTTGTTGTTTCACATTTTCTATTCTGAAGTTAATCAGGAAATGGTGCTATTGATTTTGATGATCTACTTTTTTTGGCGAAAAAGCCAAGCCATAGCCTTGTTCTCTTGTGGGGTTCTCTGATCTCTACAACCCACTTTTCCCATGTTCTCTATCAAACGCCACGATACTCACACATCGCATTTTGTGGCCCACCTTTGCCTCTAGTTGGCCCCTTTTTCCATGGCTTGAGGGGAGATTTTCTACAGTTGTCCATGAATGAAAAACATGGTTCTTAGTAGTGCAATGGGAGTTCAGGTTTTATAGATGGAAATGGTTGGTCTATCATCTGTATCTGGAGTATGAGAGCAACGAGCCTAGTCTGTGTATAAAATAAATGTCTTCACGCTTGGAGGAAGTTTATGAAGAAGCTCTATCCTGACCGTTGAACTCACTGAGAGTTGGTGAAAAAGGCCATTTCCTTCTCAGTTGTAGGCTGAACAAACCGAATTTTGAAGGCAGTTGAGTTGAAGATCTTGCTTACCTGAGTCGGTAGTCAACCTGGAGAAATTCATTGTCATAATGCATTTCATGAGATGGCATGTGCCTGTATCAGTATGACAGGATGAACTTGTGCGCCTGTACTCAAGCATGCAAACACGTGAGGATCATCAAGTTTTTCATGGAATCTGGTGTTTGGATATTTACTCCAGTTTATGATTGCCAGAATAAGAATCCAATGACCCTCTCTCTCTCTCTCTCTCTCTCTCTCTCTCTCTCTCTCTCTCTCTCTCTCTCTCTCACTCATTGATCTATCTTATTTTATTACATACAAACTCTTCAATTAATTGTAATCCCAGTGTACTGTTAGAATTTAGCAAATGCAACTTGTTTATGTTGTTTCCCCAGTTTTGTTTATGCTATTTTGATTTCATTTGATGCAGCAACATGGATAACTCAAATATTTGTGACAACCTGGAAA
>JAOWBN010231141.1:0-12589 GCA_028565015.1 Pinguicula moranensis
CTTCTTAGTTGTCCCAATCATCTCATGATACAACCAATATCTCAGATTTCAGCACCATCAATTTTCCAGCACTTCTTAATACATCAGATCCTAGCCCGGAGTTGCCAAGTCTACCTTTTGTGCCCTCGCGAGTCACTCGTTCTCAAACAGGTTCGTTACATCCTAAACAATTCCCTGATTATCATATACACTGCTACTTGTCATCCCTTTCAAGCTCTTGTTAGTGTTCAAGTGCCACGAGAACCTTCATCTTATCTCCAAGCTTCCTCGTCTCCGGAGTAGATAACTGCTATGCAGACTGAGTTCGATGCCTTGATTGCTAATAATACATGGATTCTATGTCCTCGTCCGCCTGATCAAAGAGTTATTCGGTGCAAGTGGGTTTATAAAGTTAAACAAAAATCAGATGGGTCCATTGAGAGGTATAAGGCTCGTCTTGTGGCTCGTGGGTTTGAGCAAGAATATGGTCTGGATTTTTCTGAAACTTTTAGCCCAGTGATAAAAATGGCTACACTTTGTCTCTTTCTATCAGTTGCAGTTCAGTACTCATGGTCTGTTCGACAACTTGATGTTTCCAACGCCTTCCTCAATGGTGACCTGGAGGAAATTGTCTATATGGAACAACCTCCAGGCTTTATGTCATCTCAATTTCCAGATCATGTTTGTTCCTTGTGAAAGGCTATTTATGGTCTAAAGCAGGCACCCAGGGCTTGGTATGCCCGGTTATCTAGAGCTCTTATTGAACTTGGTTTTTCTTGCTCGCTGAATGACTCCTCATTCTTTCTATTTCATGAGGCTGACGTGCATCTTTTTGTCCTGGTTTATGTTGATGACATTCTTGTCACGGGGTCCTCGATACATGCTATCACTAAGCTTATCAACAATCTTCAAGTAGCTTTTTGCCTTCGGGATCTTGGTGATCTTGGTTATTTCCTTGGGATTGAGGCTGTTCGTGATCAATCAGGATTACATCTTCGGCAAGCCAAATACATATCTGATCTTCTGATTCGCTCCAAAATGGATGGAGCAAAACCATTACCATCGCCATGCAGCCCAAGTAGCTGGTCTCGAGCTGCTAATTCATCTCCATTAAACTCTGCAAAAGTAACTCTCTATCGTCAAATAGTGGGAGGCTTGCAATACTGTACATTGACTCGTCCAGATATTGCTTTCTCCGTCAATCAGCTCTGCCAACACTTGCATAGTCCTTCTGTCGCTCACAAGGGAGCTGCTAAGCGTGTATTACGCTATCTCAAAGGAACTCCACATTTAGGTTTGTGGTACACCCCTGGGTCGCTTCAACTACAAGCCTTTTGTGATTCTGATTGGGCTGGAGACCCTGCTGACCGACGATCATCCACTAGTTTTGGCATCTTTCTTGGTTCTAACCTAATTTCATGGTCTGCAAAGAAACAGAGTGTTGTCTCTCGTTCCAGTACTGAAGCTGAATATCGAGCTTTAGCTCTTACTACTGCTGAACTATATTGGATTAGAATGTTATTTCGAGATTTTCATATTCCTCTCGATAACTGTCATGTGCTGTGGTGTGACAATATAGGTGCTCTTGCTCTCGCCTCAAATCCAGTGTTTCACGCTCGTACCAAACAAATTGAAGTGGATTATCATTTTATTCGGGAGAAAGTAGTGAACAAAGATATTACTATCCATCACCTCAGCACTCATGATCAAATTGCCGATATCCTTACTAAACATCTTGGTACCTCAAGATTTCAATATCTAAGGTCAAAGCTCACGGTTATTTCTTTCCCTATTGGTTTGCGGGGGCATGTTAGTGAGATTCAAAATCAAGACAATATGTTTGGGCCCCACTAGACTATAAATCCCTATGATCTTGGGATTTCTGTAGATTAGTCAAAACAGAAAATCTGTATGTAGTTGTAACAATACAATGTATCATTCAATATATTGGGTATTACACGTAGAACTAAATCATTGAAGATTTAGTTCACTTTTACGGCATTCATCTTCTTTCCAACATTCTTTCTTTCATCCAGTATTTATATATATATATATATTTATATTGATTAAAAAAGAAATTAGGAAAAGAAATCGTTTGGGCTTCATTAATTGGGATTAGAATCAAATTGGGCCTGCAGGGATTCAGAAGATACTATCTGAACAAGAGGAAGTCTTATTCGATGGGAGCATAGTAATTTTATTTTATCTTCCTTTTCTCATAGGTTATCCTTAGAATCTTAATCCAATGTATCATTACGATTTCCCAAGTCCATCACTTTACTAGTGGATTGAACTGTAATGATACATTTGGAAAATAATTTGAATTAAAATGAACTTTGCAAAAGAGTCGGGGTGCTAGTTAACTCCTTCGGATAAGAAAAACACAGAAAGCATACTATAGAACACCTTCTTTAAAAAAAATTGACTCTGGCTTCTCTATAAAACTTTTCGCGCGCGATACAACCAACAACTAATAATCTTACTGTTACTCACTAATTCTTCTGTGTCAACGGAGATGGTAACTCCTGTCATGGCAATGTTGCCACCTACTATGATGGGGGTGGCCCCACAAATGCAAGTCCAATCTTTGTCAACGGACACAAATAGTAATCCACAAATGACAACATAGAAAGGTGACTCAATCCTATTCGGATGTTGTAGTTCATAGAAATATCGTGGAGCTCCGGATTGGAAACGACCAGTAGTGAAACTAGTGGGCTAGTAGGGGTCTCCTTCTCTGACAAGGAACTAATAATATTGACCAAGGAACTCCCTTTTCGCCTAGTGATGAAGTTCCTGAGGAAAAGACCATCGAATGAAGCCATCCGTCGATTTGTTCTAAGGACATGTGGGCTGATAAATTTGCCACAAGCAGATATCACTGTACTTGACCATCTCCATGTTGTTCAATTTAAAAATGAAAAAGACTTGGCACATAGTTGGACACGGGAGGGGAAAATTTTGGAGGGGCAACCTTCAGGCTATTTCATTGGACGTCGGATTGCGCCGGTAAAATCTGCCTGGCCTTCCAATTCAGTTTTACAAAAAAAGATTTTTTTTACAGGTTATAAGGTCCCTATTTGGCCGGTACTTGGGGGTGGATAACATGACTCTATTGAGAACTCAGACTCAATATACCAGAATCTACGTGGAGATGAACTTGGTAAGAGAACCTCTATCCAAGCAAGTTGGTCTAGTGGTGAATTGGCCTGACACACATGGGAACCTAGTGAGGTCGGGGGTTCCATTCCCACTGGGCGCCAACTTGCGAAGGATACTCTGAGGGAATTAGTCGGCGGGCCCCTGGGCCCAAAGGATACCCTGATATGTGATTCTGAACTTAGTCTTCTGATTACTTATCAAAAAAAAAAAGGTAAGGGGTTACTTTACGAGATAAAATAGCCATAAAATAGGGGTCTTATAGCATATGACTTTAGAAGATACTTTACGAGATAAGGGGTTACTACTGCTTAAAGTGCTACTCATAGGGACATAAGGTTGGCAACTGTACAGTCAGCAGGAGGCAACACAAATGAAGGGTAAAAGAGAGAGGGAAAAGTCTTGAAAAAAAAGAGGATAATGGAAAAGAAAGGAAATCACAGGGGCTAAGTGGATTGGGCTTGGACAAGGCCAAAATGTCGAAAGGGGAAGGAGGCGACATGACCAAAAGAAGCCTCAGAGCCCAGTGGATTTTTCAACATGGAGAAGAGACAGAAGCCTGGGATCGAGAAGGGGGTGATAGGCCTTCAAATAAGAAAATGGGTATAGTGCATATGAAAATTCCACACGTGCGGGACAAAAGGTTATGGGCTTAGATACAATTTGTTGTCCCAATTTTGGAAGATAGGGAGCGCTATGGTGTGGGCCAGTCTGTAAAGTATGTGTCCCTCCATGACATTGATAAAACTAAAGGAAATTCACCAGAGTTAGGCTGACAGGCCGAGAGACTGTTGGGACAAGAGGAGGTAACCGATGAGCTAATTAAAAAAGGGACATCGGAACTAGAGAATATGAGCCTCGAGGGATGTTGATCAGAATAGAAAATTAGGGACCAGTTTTCTTTTGCACGATCTGATCAAGCCCAAGGACAGGACTGAAATTCAGCCCCAACCACTCTGATGGCGCAAATATCCACCCCCAAACCCCATGTGGATTGACCCAAGATTGGCAATCCCTGCGGATGTTAATGGACTTGATGTTCACACAATTTCAAAGGCCGACTCAAATCCAAAAGTGGACGAGGGACCCTATACCCCGGGTGTAGTAAAGCCTACGAGCCAAATGCAGAACATCAGACAAGGAAGACGTTTGGCAAAGGTAAGAGGCCTAAACACAACACCTCCTGGACAACAAGGTACGCTTCTTTAGTGTGGAATAAAAAATTTATTGGAATATTAGAGGTTTAGAAAAAAAACCTAGTGATATGCTTAATAAATTTGAGGTTAGTTCATTTGCCATTGCCGAACCTTTTAACACTGCAAATAAAATGGCGAGGTTAGACAATTTTATTAAGTACCCTTTTTTTTTAATGAAGAAGCCCTTGGTAAGCTATGGTTTATTTTTTTGGAAGGAGCAGTTTGACTTTGTATTAGTGAATATGTGCGACCAGACGATTACCAGGTGGCACAAATAAGATGAGGGAGCTATATTAATCACCTTTATATATGAAAGTTATGATTATTCACATAATATAGATCTTTGGTAATACATGGCCACTGTCAATACGGGGAATTTTCCTTGAATTGTGCTTGGAGATTTCAATACTAAAAGGCCAAATGTAGAAAAGTGTGGGGGCACGATGCACCCGGTTAGCCTTATAGGAGAATTTAATAGCTGTTTGGACCTGTACTCTGTAGGCCAAAAGTTCTCTTGGTGTAATAGACACAATGAAACAACAAGAATTTGGGTAGTCCGACAAAATGTTGCACCCTGGCTGATTCCCTACTCCCTCCTCAGCAGCCTTCTTTCCCTTCCTAAGCTGACGCTGCTGAACCTCCCAGCCACCGCCGTCATCCTCCTAAGCAGCCCCATCCATCTGCATCTACTGCCATCACAAAGGTTGCAGGTTGACACGATCCTGAAGAAACGGAACTGAAACCATCAGATCCATTTTTTCGGATCTCAAACAGTATTTGTCCTCACGAGCACTTCCTTCGCTGCCACCCCGACTTTCGCCGCCACTCCGAAGGCTCCACCAGTTTGCATCTCCCTGCATCATGGTCACCGTCGCCTGTAGAAGACGCGGCAACCAGCGATTCAGTTTTTGTTTCCTTCATTCCTGTCAACATAACGCCCTCCTCCAGCACCATGTCATCATCCGATCCACGAGACAAGTCCTGCGTCGTCTTCCCCTTACCCCGACCATCTTTCCTCAGCGATTTTCGGTCCGTGTCAGGAGCGGTAGGGATGATTTCATAGAATAGTAGGCCATTTTTGGAGTAGTATCATCAGAGCGAATTGAGCATTATCACCGAATATCGTTGTCCGGAAGTGCCTACAAGATCCTGTCACAAATATTGGCAAATTGCTTAAGCTCTATAATGACTAAATCATCTCTTCCTATCAGATGACATTTATAGAAGGTAGGTAGATTATGGATGGAGTTGTTATAGCCAATGAAATCATAGAGGAATTGAAACGCTCGAAGTGTAGAGGCCTACTACTCAAGGTTGACTTCGAAAAATCTTTTGACTCATTAGACTAGGGCTTCCTTCTTAAGATGTTATAAAATTTGTGATTCTGCGAGAAGTGGAGAAGATGGATTGCAGAATGTGTAACTACAACCACTACCACAGTACTAGTAAATGGGAGCCCTTCTTGGGATTTTTCATTATAGAGGGAACTTAGGCAGGGAGACCCCCTATCATCATTTCCTTTTCTCATTGCTATTAAAAGATTACATCTTATGATTGACTGAGCAACTTCTTTGGGAAAATGGACTTCGCTGCATATAAGCAAAAAAAAATCTATCTGTGACACACCTACAGTATGCTGACAACACCCTTCTCTTTTGCCAAGGAACCATTGAAAACAAAAAAGGAATTCTTAGGCTATTTGAGTGGTCATCAGGGCTCAAAATAAATATCTCAGAGAGAAAAGTCCCAGGGATAAATATTCCAAACTCTAACCTTCAAAATTATGCGGGTTGTCTTAACTGCCTCACAAATAAGCTACCACAAGTTTACCTCGGTTTGCCCTTGGGAGCAAACCCAAGTAGAACAGTTACATGGCGGACAATGATAGAAAAGTTCCAGAAAAAAAATCAAGAGTTGGGAAAACTCCTACCTCGAATTCGGAGGGCGGATTTCACTTATCAAGTCCGCCCTTACCTGATCGGCGACATACTACCTATCTATATTTAAAGTGCCAAAAGTCATAGCCACCATACGAATGATACAATCAAAATTCCTCGGGGGGAGCATCCCAGGAATCCAAACTGATACACTAGATTAAGTGGGACATCGTTTGCCAGGAAGTAAGGGTGGCCTGGGAATCAAGAATATGGAGATATTTAACCTAACTCTGCTCGGTACGTAGTTCTGGAAGATTATAACTGACCAAGATGGCTTACTTCATAAGGCCATACAACCCTCTACTTGTGGCCAGAGGGTCTGGATAGAGATTGGACAGCAACTGTCGTCACCGACCGCTCGTCCCGTTGGTGGAAATACCTATGCAAATTCATGTGCTTGGCATACTGGTTCAACAGTAATCTACAGCGAAGAATAGGAGATGGGACAGATAAGTTATTTTTACAAACAATGTGGACGTCCTAGGATGCCCTGAAGACGTCTTTGATCGGCTATAATCAATTGCCTTAGGCAAAGATAACACAGTAGCTGCAAAAGTCTGTCCGAAAAGTGAAGAACTTACATGGTTATGGCATTGACACAGACCTCTATTTAATTATGAATTGTTAATAATACCTATTTTATAGTTTGTTATTGCTGGTACAAAGATCCACTTGGAAGAGAAGGACATGTGAAAATGACAGTCGAACAAGGAAATCGCACCCTACACGAAAAAAATAGCTTATACAGTACTAACACAATTCATGGGTACTTGGCTGCAGAACAAAGTTGTGATGGCCAGAAGCTGGAGTAACGACTCACCAAAGAGGATGCAGAATTTCATCTGGCGTTTAATTCATGAGAGGATAACAACTTTTGACAAGTTGCATGATCGAGACATAGGCCCAAACCAGTTGCTAGCTTCTGGCTGTGCATTCTATCAAGCAGAGGAAGAATCCCCGCGCTATATATTCTTTGAATGTGGTACAATATACAACATTTGGCAGGTGCTCTATAAATGGCTCAGGCACTATCACGTAGGGAGCAATAATGTACTGCAATATTATCTACTATGTCTTCGAATGACTAAGCGGAAGAAGTGGCGTGAAGTCTAGAAGTCTTTTTGGCACAACCTGTGTAGGAGATATGGAAATCCTGCAAAAATTTTGGGTTTATTGGCACGCCACTGAGCCATGAAATAATCCTGGAGAATACAAAAGTCTTCATTTGGATTTGAGTATCTACATAGAACTCCGTTTTTTTTGGATGACTGGTGGTATCTGACTATTTGTCGACTAGTCCATAGGAACCCACCCGTACGACTCTCCGGGCAGATCAGGCAAACGGCTGACCGGGCAAGCCACATTCATAAAATCGGAGTCTGAATCCTACTTCGTGTTCCTGGTGGGGGTCGAACTCACAACCTCCTGCATATAAAGAAGTTATGGAGACTTTCTGGACCACCAGGGCAACCCGCAGGAATTTACATATAACTCTATAGATGTATGATTAATGCTAGGGGATTGACTTCACAATCCTTGATCATGATGTTTGAATAGTAAAAAATGGAGTTAATAGATAAGAAAAATATTTGTTCAACTAAAAGCCGAATACTTAATAAAATAATAAAATTTCAAGGTAAAAAAAAAAGTAACTCAGTTGATTGAACATAGCTGGAATGCATGCTATAACTATGCCAATATAGAGGTAAAAATAATTTTAAAAATAAACCCACTTTCCTCTTTAAAATTTGCTAGAGCAAGAATTCATCGAACCTTATCATTTTTTCCAACTTGTGTTTTGCAAAGTAAAAGAAAACAAGTGTTTTTCCATAAGATTTAGTTGAAAACAGGTTTTCAGTCATTAAAATCTTATTCTAATGTATCATTCGATTCCAATGCATCCACCCAAATTAAAATAACCGCATCAGCACATCATTTTTTTAGATTTAAATGGTAAATACATTATGCCATGGGTAAGGACGAAAAATGACCTGAACACCCTTTATTTATTTTATCTGTAAAATATTGATATGTGCATTTATGGTATGTCTGATCTCTCGAACTACATGGGAGATATAGAAATACGTTGACTTCTTAACTGTTCTCCATTGAGGAAGGGGATCCCAGAAATTATATAGCGCACGAAATCTCAGCTGCACGAACACAAGAATAGAAGCAAAATGATCATTTTGTCCCTGTGTTAAATAGGAATGATGTATTTAATACGAGGGCAAAACGGTCATTTCGCCCATTTTCGTACGTTTCGTGCGCTGAAATTTCGTGCGCTATATCATTTTTCGGGGGATCCGGCTCCGAGAAATGATAAAGGGCACGAAAAGCAGCACGGTGCAAAAATTGTTATAATGATCAAAATATGTTTGTATTGAATTTTATATTAATGTTCAATAATGTTTTTGGTCATTTAACATTTTTTTCACTATATCATTTCTGCGGGTCCCCTCACTCGCAGTTTGACTTTGAAGGCCTGTCAGTGTGGTGATTCATTGCTAACTTTCAACCAATTTTCAAGTTTTATTCTTTCGTGATCGTAGTTCGAACCAAACATTTATTGTGCGCCTCCAGGCTCCACCCATGCCTACAATCCCAAGTGGACGGGTGGAAGGAAAAAGGAATCTGAAAAAGTTTATCCATAGAATTAATTAGAGGGAAGAAGTAAAAAAATATTAATTTATGTAGTCTTACAGGGAAAAACATGCAACAATTATAACTTTATACACAGACTTTCAGGCGCAAAATGGTATATTTAACGCAATTTTGAATGAGCTGACAGTTTTATCCATAAATACTCTTAAATCAAAACGAAAAGATAAGTGGTTGATACACAATTTCGGAAGAAGGTAAATTAAATTATTTGACAATTTATCACATCATACTAGACTTGGGTGGTCCAATTGATTGGATTGGACCACCCGGGACCACAACCAGCCGGTTGTACTAATCCATTGTCCGTCTGATTCGGTTCCTGATCCTAGTTCATTCGATTCTGATAGGGTTCCGGCATGCTTCGTTCTCTAGTTCATTAATTGTTAATTTGCGACTAATTTATTTATTCTTAGTTAAAAAAATTGCCATTTAAATTTCAAAAATCATATTTTTTTTTGCGTGTATAAAAGTGTATATAAACTAAATAACATTTATTATATAATTTATATATAAGTTTATAATTTATGAACTATATATAAACTAAATAACTAATCTCAACTCCACTAAAATTTCATACTAAGTAACCTTCCTCTCGAACAATGGCGAAAAGATGAACAGTGCACATCGACGTCTCCTTCACAACCTAGTGCCTTCACATTGCTAAATCACAGTCAACCCTCAAGTAGCTATTGCCGTAGAGAGTCTTCTCTCCCTAGGGACACCTTTGGTGCCTGACGAGCCTAGTTATCCTCCTCCTTCAAAGGGATTAGCTGGTAGCGCAAGGGCAAATTGAATAGTATGGATTTCCAGTGGCATATCCCATCGTATCAGAGAAGAGCTATGCGGCGGGCCTCTAATTGCGCACATCTATTTTCACACTATCGTCAAAGGAGCTATCTCCCTAAAAATGTCTCCTATACACAGACGCTGCAAAAACCATACACTTGGACGGAACAAATTCGAATGGATGCTGGTGGAAATACAGCTGATACTTATCTTATCACTAACTTCCCTAAACAATGTCCTCATGAACAGATTGAGAAAGGGTTTCGGATGGTAGGACAAGTCAAAGCACTGCGGATAGCAAACAAAATTGGTCGATATGGCCGACCTTTTGGTTTTGTCGAATTCAAAAATATTCTGGACACAGACTTGTTTACTTCACAGCAAAATCAATTGTGGTTTGGAACTTATAAGCTTCATGCAAATCTGGCCATGTATCAACAATCTTCTATGGCTACAACTGTTAAGTCCGCCTCTAAGTTGCAACATATCCCGGATACATTTGGTATACCCCAACAAGGCCAATCCTCTACCGATCAAGAGAAAGTGAATCTGGCAACAAATATACGGATCCAAAAAAGAGTGGAAGTCAAACAACAAGTCGCGCCTCAAAAAAAAGTTACTCCTCTCCCAAAACCTCCAACTCCAGCACAATATATATGCAAGATTAAGAGTTCTCAAAGGAATTTGGATTGGTTGGAAAAGGCAATGATGGGGACACTTAGAAATAGAAACGGTATAAAAGAATTCCAGATGGCAGTTAAGAGAGCAGAGTATGCAATCACCATGGTGAGCTCCATGGGATCAGGCAAAGTACTCATATGGGATCCTAATCAGAGTGATATGGATAGGTTGCCTATAAATGAACAGTCATGGATATCTCAACGGCTGGAAACTCCGCCGACTTCTTGGAATCAGGAGAAACATAATACACGTTCAAAATGTCAACTATGGATAAAGATCTATGATATTCCCATATCAATTCGGGAAGAATCAGTTATCACAGAGATTGCAAGTGACATAGGGACAATCATCCAAATAGATGAATCAACATTGGATTGCTCTTCATTAGACGCAGCTCTGATCTGCATTGAAGTTAATACTGACAGACTTATTCCACAAGTGATCAAAGTGTCTTTAGATGATCAGGTGTACTCACTGCCTGTCTATGAGGTCAGAGGTAATCAGGGTATTTCCCAAGCATGTCTCGATCTTTCAGCATCTTCTACATCCTCTGAGGAAAAAGTCAGCTTTTGCTCAGAAGTTGGGGGCTCTGAAAATGACCAGGAAGATGCAGAGCAAATACAGGAGATCAGAGAAGAAACAATGATGATAACTGCTCAAACCCACGGTGGGCATCAAGATATATCTCAGACCATGGATAATCTAGTATCTTGGAGTCCTCTAAAAATTGGTTGGTGGCCAGGGGGAAGCTCCTCAGAATCTACTCCAAGACATCCCCTCTACCTGTACAAGAGACAGAGATACTACAGCAAGGACATAACTCACAGGTTATTGTTCATGGGAACTCTACTGTCTCCGTGGTAGACTTCCCAAGGTTGGAAAACACACAGCAGACATATCAGACTCTTATCTCTCAGCTATCAAAGAAAGTTCCTTGTCAACCTCGGTCTACAGGTCCACAGACTAGAATTCAGTCAAGAAGGAATCAGGTACAGAAAGGCACTCAAGGAAATGATCAGAACATTCTGGAAAATTGGTTGGGAGATATGATGGATCAGAGTGCAAGTAAGCAGGAGCTCTCCCAACAGGAGATTATGGAGGATGATCAACAGAGAACAGGATTGTCTAGTCTTGAAGCTGAAAACATTGGAGTAAAAAATATGGTCATAACACATCAAAAATAAACTGAAGCAGCTGAATTTAGAGACCAAAAAGAAGAAAGTGAGAGTAATTAAAGATAAGGAATCCACTGTCAATGAAGATAGTCACGTATAATGTTCGTGTATTGAGAGGAAAAGGAAGGAAAAAGAGAGTAAGGGCTCTCATTCAACAACAGGAAATAGATTTTCTGAGTCTACAAGAAACCAAACTGGAGATAATAGATAGAAGGCTATGCCAAAAATTATGGATCAATGAAGACTTTGATTGGTATTATAGTGGTGCATCAGGTCAATCAGGAGGACTTCTGTGTATATGGGATAGCAAGAAATTCTGCAGAACGGACACTTTTTCAGGCAATGGTTATTTGGGAATCTCAGGTAGGTGGATGGATGAACAACTGATAACTAATATGATAAATGTTTATGGGCCATCAGACTTAATAAATAAAGAAATGCAGTGGGATGAGCTGAGACAAGAATACAAAAATAGAGAACAGGAGAAGTGGTGTATAATGGGTGATTTCAACACGGTGTTGAAAAAGGAGGAAAGGAAAGGAAGTACCCAAGTAAACTATGTTGCTGAAATACAGGCGTTCAATGAGTTTGTAAGAGATTTAAAGCTTCAGGATTTGCCAATGTGTAAAAGATCTTATACTTGGTATCTAAGTTCTCTTAAGGCAATGAGTAGACTAGATCATTTTCTATTGAACAACATATGGATGACTTCTCAGAGAAACTGGATTCAAAAGTGGCTAGAAAAAGAGGCCTCAGATCACTGCCCAGTCAGTTTACAATCAACCATTCAGAACTGGGGGCCAAAACCAACACGAGTATTGGACTGTTGGCTAGAGGAAGAGTCTTAAATTTCCCTGGTTGAGCATTCATGGAATCACCCTACAGAGGGTAGATATGCTAGTCAACGGATCAAAAATAAAATTAAGCGGTTGTGAGGAGAAATCAGAACATGGAATGCATCGAATCCCAGGAATCTGACAGCTACCTACAAGCTACAACAACTTACTAAAGG
>JAOWBN010231152.1:0-12588 GCA_028565015.1 Pinguicula moranensis
TCTTCATTTTTTCAAAAAAAGTTCTTATAATCCAATTATAAGCATAAGAGGGTCTGCGCAAAACACCCCCTTAGTGCAACTACAAGTAATTGTTTGTTGTGGTGGATTTTTTTCAATCAAGTATGGAGCCAGAATTTCGTTTCCAAGGAAGAGAAATATACATACCACCGAGGCAAAAGTATGGGGAGCAGGGCCATGTTCCCTCAGTATTTTTAAAAGAAAATTACATATAATTTTTTTAATATTTATAATTTGGTCACTCTCAAAATATAGTGTGTATTTGTTCGATCTAATGAATAAATCATATTTAGATCAATTGGCATATCTATGTTTTTAAAACTCAGGTTGAGGGTTCGAATCCGATAGCCTTCTTTTTTAGAACATTTATGAAATTTTATCAATTATAATAGAATTTTAGGTGTTTACATATTTCTGATATTTTTTATAGTTTTTTTTATTGTTCTTTAATATAATTATTTTAAAAATTTAATATTTTGTTGGATTGTTGGTTAATCAAATTCTAAACTTTTGAAATGATTTCTCTTGTAAATATAATTGTTTTATGGAATTTTATTAATTCTAATCTTACATTTTTTTTACAGGTTGATTCAACTTTTTTCGACTCTTACAGTTAATATCGCAAAATCTGAACGTGTATATCTGATTGGACCGGATTTAACCCGACCTGACCCACTATGCTCAAACCAAAAAAATTTGGCCCCCTTCTTTAATTTCATAGATCCACCCTGCATACCATACTATAGGCGAGCCACACATTCAAGGTGCAAAAGTAGTAAGTGTGTTACACATCATCAAAAGAATTAACAATTTATTGCAGTGGAGAAAATAATTAATAGATAAAAATAAAAATTCTGTAAGAATTACATAAACTGCAACCTTTCACCATTGAACGAAACACGAGAGTTTGAAGAATTCTGAGGCCTGTAAAACTCATAGTTTCCTTAAAACAGATTCGCCCTCTCCGAAAAAATCCACCCTAATATATTAGGACTGGATAACTCAATAATAGACAAATAAAGAAAGAAAAGGGGGTGGAGTTTAATTTATGTAAGGAAGTCAAGGGTGCTTTGAGACATTCCCGAGCGTCTGTCTCCCAGGATACAATAGATATGAGTTGATATGCACAACACTTGCAGCACAACTTCGGCGAACTCTAACGGTATCTTTATTCAATCACCAAAAGAAGGACTCACAAAAAATACTCAAAGAAGAGAGAATAAAATTCTAGACTCAATTTCATTTGTGTGTTCCACTCAAGAGGGGATTGACTATTTACAGAGTTTATGAATGACTGTTAGAGATTTTTTCACCTTTTGAATTTCTCCAATATCACCACTAATTTAGTAGGTTAATAACTCAACTCTCTATTTTCTTTACTAACTTAGTGGAATCATAACTTCAAAGAGAAAAACATTTTTCCTTCATCAATTTCTCATTCATCTATTAATAACATATTAAGTATTAATATTTATTTTCCAACAAAATATACTATAATTGTTTTGGAGTGAGATGAGGTAGGGTGGGATAGATGCAGTGGCCCGATACTTTGCCATGACAAAGTTTAATCCTTTATTAGCATCTAAATCCTGGATGGTAAAACTAGATAAAAGCCTAAACCGTACAATAATATGTGAGATGTTCATACCAAAATTATAAAAAAAAAGTTTGTTTTTGACATATTTATTATCTGATTTTGTACAATGTCCCGACAAAGCCTCCAATTTGGTGTGACTAAATAAATCCTTCAGCCAAACCTTCAGCTCAGCCCAACAAAAACCAGCGTTTTCCTATCCCAGCCCAAATCCCGCAACCCAAATCTCGCAGTCCAGCAATAGGATGCGCTCCTCGAAAAAGTCTATAACACAAGCCCGGACCAACATTTAAACTCCTATGAAGATTGGGCCAAAGGATAGCCCATATACACAAGAAGACAAAATCACATGCATGAAGATGAAGTGTCCCCTTATGTGTCTTCACCTTAGAAGAAATGAGTTCTCCATGTGACACATGCCCCAAAAATTCCTCTATAAAATAACCCTTGGATGAACACAAAAGGGGAGGCCAATTTTGTTTCTACAAAGAGGGTCAAGCTCTTGTACTTGTAGAGATTCATATTGTTTCTCTAGGAAATATTCTCATACTCTTATTATTTTTAGCAAATAAAGGAGAGGAAATTATCTAGCATTTAGCAAGGTTTATTTTTATGACCGGTGCAATTTTGTGCCGCATCAAGTTCTATGATGCATTTGTGTATTCATTGTATCCTTTAGTTTGGGTCTGCATTAGTGTCTACAAATGTTATCGTTTTCATTAAAAAAATTGGTTTCCTTGCCTGCATAGATGATATGTACAATATTCTGTCAAGACACAATATAGCATTTATACGACTCTTGTAGGAGACGGGTTAAAGTTTACATAACAAAGCTGCATCACTTTATTAAATGGCAAGATACAAGTAAGCCCCAAGAAAAAAGAAAAAGGAACCGAGTGGATAATAACGTCAAGATTGTTCATAAAAATGATAATTCAGAAAAACCCAACTAGAGTAAAGAAAAACTAAACCAAAACAACACCAACATCACTTGTTCAACTTGTAGTCGCATTAGGTGAGTCTACCGCCTTTACCTCATCAAATCCTTCCTTCCTTCACGCCCATGAGTATTCTAGATTGTGTACTATCTATGGTACAATATCAAGTGATCTACCAGATCCACATTCTGATCAAAATTGAGGGTTGAAAACTCCTCCAAACTCTCAAAAATGAAAGTTGTCGTCTTCTTGTCGGACTCGTAGGAACCTTTTTTGGGATCAAACCATTTGTCTCCTTTGGTAAACATAGCATATATGTTTGCAAATGTGTCAGATGTTTTGAAGTAGAAACTGCTAGTAGGTAGTGGCTATCTTTCTCTTCTTGGTGCAGTTGCCACTAGGCTCCACAGTTGACGGCTTTTCAGAAGGATTAAGCTCCTTCTTCTCTGAAGTGTCGCCTCCTCCTTCAGCCTCATAATTTGATACGTGCGCTTTTACAATATCAATATCATTCACAGCCATAGAAAAGTCCTTGCATTGTGATCCTTAAACCCGATACTTGCAAAATATTTCACGTCAATCCTCCTAGAAGGAGAAAGTTTTCCCATTAATATTACCAAATTTGTTGTTCACATGCACTGTGAACAAGCTTCGGATTATGTGATAATTAATTTGAGTCCGGAAAACAAAATGCAACACACTTACCTTCACTTGCTCTTTTTAAAGCTCAGGACTGTCTACCAACTGGGTGTGTGTCTTCGAATCAACTGCAATTATACTCTGACTTGCAAACTCTCTCAGCAAACTGTATTGAATTCTCCACATGTGAAGCTTGTTCATGATATTCCCAGCCTCAATCCTACTGCCTTCAACAGTTATCTTATCCTCGCATCACAATTTTGGTGGAAGTCCTTCTTCCATTCCACCCCAACTTTGCAACCCTCAAATGTCAACTCCTTCATTGGTTGTATTATGCTCCTCTCCTCATCAAGAGTAAAGTATATTTTTTTCTTTGGTGAATTCTTTCTTTCTTTCTTCGATAGAGACTTCCTCCTTGGAGTTGCTGGGCCCTTAAAAGGATTTTTCCCCTTTGACTTTGGCTTTGAAATGGAGGTTTTCGGTTCTTATTTGATACAAATTTTCATAGGGTAGCTATGAATTTTCATATGTAAGCAGATAACATGGATTTGGGAATTTAATTCTTTCACAAGACAATAAAATTCAAAATAAATAACAAAGATATGGCGTGCAACCCAACAAAAAGTTACACGAAATAGAGAAGATGACAAGAAACGAGATGGAGAATTGTGTTATGCCTTATGAACCCAATCAAACATGTTAATCAACCTCTAGCTAACGCTTATGCTAGAAACGAATGAAAACAGATCTCTTTGCCTCCTACATTTCAAAACTTTTTACCATGTATAAACATATCCCTCGAATTCTAAAATAGCTAATCTTACCTTAGTGTGTCCGGGAAATTAATGAAGTCCAAAGATGTGGTCCATTTGATCCTTCCATTCTATGAATGGCCTGAGGTCGTGCATGCCTTGAAACTTGGGGATAGTTGGCTTGATATTTCTCAAAGAATCACGTTGACCTATCGCATGGCTCAATTCAACTGGTTGTTCAGACATGGCATCAATTCGACCCACCTTTCTTCCCATATCAACTACGGTCGCTTGGAGGACCTCCATAGATGTCGAGGAAGAACTTCCATCGTTGGCATTGTGTTTCACCATTGACCTAGTTTGGACCATAAAACAATCAAATACAATAGAAATATAAGACTTTAATTATAATTTGATCTCCTTCGGTCAGAATACAGGCTGATGAGTCCTCAAACTCTGGATGAAGTTTTAAGTCAATTAGAACATGTTTAAACCTCCAATCACGAATAACACTGAGACTGTGCAGTGCTGCGGATAATAGATCGTGAATGAACAAGAGAGTAGTGTATTTCGAAACCAATAACTCACAATCAGGCCATTAAAACTTGATCTTCTTTGGTCAGAGTGAAGCTCGATGAGTTCTCTGACTTCGTCTAAAATTTCAGACCAATCGGACGATGTTTGGACTTCCAAATACCAACAAAACCAAGACAGCACAGTGTTGTCCCGAAACCAATAACTCACAATAGTGCCGTCAGCTCCTCTGCTAATGACCTAATTTGTACCATAAATCACAAAAAAGCACAATAGAAATATGATTTGGTAAGAACTCACGTCCGAAACGTACCTCCAAAATTCACTCAACACAACAATACTAAAACAGGGCTTAGAATGTAAGTGAGGGGATAAATTCACTCGTTGTTACCACTATCTTTATTCATCAAATACAATTTTAAGTGCAATGAGACTCCGCATGCAAATATCGATCAATGACAAATTCTAGGAAGGCAAATAAAAGACTTGGGCCACTACAGTTGAATACAAAATACAAGATTCTCGACCAACAATAATACTCTTTTTTTCGTCAAGAAGAACCTTACGGGGATGGCAACAATCAAAATCAAAAAAAGAAAAAGAAAATGCAAGAAATAATCTCAACCTTACTTTGATACCAAATTGATACGAATTGTCATAAGATAACTACAAAGTTGTACATCAGCAATAAACATGGATCTAGGAATTAAATTCTTGCAAAAAGACAAGCAAATTCGAAATAAATAACAAAGGGATACGGCGTGCAACCCAACAAAAAGTTACACCAAATAGAGAAGATGGTAAACACGAGATACAGAATTGTCTTGTGCCTTAATAACCCAACTAAATGTGTTTCATCAACCCCTAACTAACACTTATCCTAGAAACGAATGAAAACATATATTTAATTTGAATGCCTTACAATAGCTCTACTCAAAGATTAACACAAAACCAAGGGCACATTTTTTTATAGACCACTAAGGTGCATACAATCTAATTCTCTTCAAAACAGGAATTAAAAAATAATGAGTTTCCTCTAAAATTTATAAATAAAATCAATAAAAGGGGCCTGTCTTAAAAAATTTGAATTTGGCCTATATATATGCAAGGAAATAACTTAAGAAACCTAATTTGAATCAAACTAAAATACTAAGAATCCTAATTTGATATAATTCAAAAATAATGATTAAAAATAAAAAAAAACAATTTTAATTTGACTAGGTTTTGTTTTCTTGTATAAGACTCATTTGGATGGAAGAGTTGGACAGTAGGACTCCTCGGGATGGCAAAGTCCAACTTAGGTAGCAGTCCTCGGAATGTTAGAGTCTTACTGGGTAGGAATCCTCGAGACGGCAGAGTCCAACTGGTATAGGAATCCTAGGGACGATAGAGCCCAGCTGGAGTAGACTCCCTGGGACCATGCAAGAATCCAAAAGCGTCTGGGAGCTTGGACATATACGTCACTCATATTTGTTTTCGACCATGCAAGAATGCAAATGCATCTAGGATCTTGGATATCTGCATCATTATTCCTCAAGTTCTTGGTTGAACGCTGACCAATCGGCAGTGTCATCGTACATATTTCTCATCCTAAGACACATAAGAAAAGGGGGGGAAATCACAATTATAGAGCATCATAGAACCAAGAAACAACGAATATAAGTGCTAAGAAATAAATATTGTCCTATATCAACCCTAACACAAACAAGAAGACCCTAACACAACAACAATAACCACGTATCAACCCTCCGGAGTTTGCTGGGCACCAATGTAGGCTGCCCAAACATTGAGTTGACTGAATGTGCTGTTCTAAGTCATCCATTGGAACACTATACAAATCCTCCACCACAATCCCACTAAACATGAATGGGTTATGCGGTGTTTTGTCCATAATGATGTTATGGAGCAAAGCACACGCTAGCATTATTCTTGTATGTTTCTATTGAGGATTATAGGCATGGCTCCTTAACACGGCCCACCGCTTCTTAAGAATTTTAAATGTCATTTCTATGATATTTCTCACTGTAACATGCCTCATATTGGAGATCTCTTATGGGTTCTGTGGTCTACTAGGTCCAGACCCCCACTCATTGAGGTGATACCCTGTGGACCTATAGGGTGTGAGGAAACCTTCGCAATTCATGTATGCTCCATCACACAAGTAGTAACAACCTGGCATAAACGAGAAAACTAGGCTAGTGCCATGCAAATCAACCTCACCCTAAACTAAATTAAGTACAATAATCATATTTTGGACATACCTTGGGGTACCCTAGGTCCTGTCCTTCGACTCAAAGCATCCATCAACACTCGTTCATCCGTTGATGAACCTTCCAAACCATCAAACATGTACAAAAATTTACCTTGTGTGTCCCAAACTCCAAGCATGTTGCTTGCCAACTGCGATTTCCTAGCCTCGTAGCGTTTTTGGTCTTCAGTAGGTGCATGTACAGGTATGTTTAGGGTTTTAGCAAGCAATAGATTGGAATTATGGCAACATTGAGCAAGAGAACCAAAATTTATCTGGAAACAACTCCGTCTTCAATCATTGCACTTGGTGTCTACACACTTTGGACAGGCTAGGAATCTATCCTTTAGTTTAACCAGTCTTAGTACCTCATGAAAGGCCGCCTTATTATTTGCCCACTCCTTTTGAAAATCTATTTGTAGTGTCCTATTCTTCTAGTGGTGGGTTATTGTGTGTAGGAAAATCGTGGTCTTCCCCACAGCTGAACATACTAATCATCCTTAGTGCCACCTTCATCTCCCAAGATCCTATACAACTCGATAAAGGCTGTTTTGTGCATCCTGGGATTGTGAAAACAATATTTGTTGTTCACATGGGATAGTCTTTTCAAAAAGGTCATTTGTTCAAAAATCTTATATAGAATTAGGTACTTACATGGGGCATTGAGCTTATGTTTTCGTTTGACTTTCTCATACTCATCTTGCATCACCAATGCAATAAGATCACACACAACAGTCCTCAACCAATTAAGATAGACCATAATTGACTTAGGGTCCATGACTTACTGTGATGACTACTTTAAGGGTATTGGAGAACAGACACTTAAAATTAACACACCAAGACAAACAGTAGACACTTAAAATTAAAAGAACCAACGAAAAGTTGGTAAATTGTTATATCACATAGATTACTCATTTTGTTTCTGTGTTCTCTATCTTGATGCTTTCTAATGTTTCTTAAATAGAATATTCAACCATAATTGTTTTAGTAAGCATTAAACAACAATATTTCTTTGTATATTAGCAGAGAGCATGGCAAGTTCATCAAACTTGGAGAAAACATAGATGGTTAAGCACAAGGAATAAAAGAGCATGATAAGTTCATGAAAACGTTGATACACATAAAGACAAATAGCTTCTGGCATAAATGATTTGATATAATGAAATTATATAACTGTCATTGAATGAATCCACAACTATTACAAAACAACAGTGAAAATTCAACAAGGAAATAATACACGACAACAATGAAAAGTCAACCATTCATATTAAATCCCGCATCAATCAGGAACTAATCCACAACTTACATGCAAAATTATGGACAAAGTAACCACAAACAAAGCAACAATCCAAAATTAATATTGCAAATCACCAACATACACGGATATTAATCGACAAAATAATCCATTACCCTAAAATAGAACCAAAACAACCTACAAATTGGAAAACAATCACCCAAAACATATATCCGAAACAATACCAGTATTTTCAAATCGAAAATGATGCAACCACATACATGCATGCATCATAATCTTAAAAGTAAAACAAATCCAAAAAAATGGAAGCAAAACGAGCATAGAAATGGGGAATCAAAAAAATGAAATATAGATATGAAACAATACCAATAATTTCAAATACAAAATGATGCAACCCACATACAGCAACGCATATTAATCTGAAAAGTAACACATCTAGAAAAAATAGAAGCAAAACGACCATAGAAATGAGAAACCAAAAACAAGAGCCACAGATCTAACAAATCTAGAACCTGAAATCATATTACTCTATACATAGATAAGCACTAAAATCTTGAAGGAATTTTACCAATGCCGTAGTCAAACAGCAGAAACTCCGGGTAGAATGGACTATGAAGGAGAAGATGTGAAACGTATGAGACAATGTGTACACAAAACGTGCAACAATGACCGTGTGGATGAGTAAAAATGTCAAAAATAAGAATTTGGATCGGATTTCAAGTACTCGAGCTAGATTTTGCAACTCGACTTTGGGAGACAAAATGATATGAATGTGACTTTTAGAGTGACGGGATTAGGGTTAGGTGTCGAGGGAGATTGGGGGTATATATCGGTGGCAAAATGTGTGAATATTAGTAAGTAGGCAAGGGTGGTGGATTATTTTGAGGCGGCATTGAAACAGTGAGAAAGTAATACGCCCAATTTGTTTTGTATTGAAATTCGGCTGCAATTGTTGAACAATTCCAATAGAATTTAGGAAAAATGTATTGTACTGTCATTGTAAAAGGGTAAAAGTGAATAACTAAAACACTTAGAATAATCTAGAACAGGGGCTTAGGCCCATATTCCAACAAATTCTTCAAGTTGAGGTGAAGATATAAACGAGCCCGAGCTTGCGAATGGACACCTGCAAGAGTCCTTGTCCAATGGACTTGATGAACCTATCAACTGTCTGATCTCGTGAGGTAACAAACTTCGAGAAGATAACTCTTGACTGGACTTTCTCATGAATGAAGTGAATATCAACCTCAATGTGTTTCGTTCTCTCATGAAGGACAGAGTCGGAGGACAACATAATAGCATTATTGTTATCACATAATAAGGTGGAAGAGTTTGTGACTGGGAACCCCAACTTCTGAAGAAGAGAACGAAGCCACAATATTTCACATGTCTCTTATGCCATAGCTCGGTACTCAGCTTCAGCGAACAACTAGGAGATAACTGCATGTTTCGTACCTTTTCATGATGTAAGGTGACTCCCACGAAAGGTACACAATCCTGAAGTAGAATGACGGTTACTTTTCGATCCTGCATAATCAACATCTTTAAAGCAAAATAGTCCGGACTAAGCTCCTGATTCAAAAAAGAGGCCAAGACAAGGGCAAGTTTTCAGATACCGGAGTATATGATAGACTACATCTAGATGTGTTGTCCTTGGTGAGTGCATGAACTGACTGAAAACACTAACTACAAAAGTGTTATTCGGTATTGTGTTTATCATATAGATAAGATGACCTACAAGTCACTGATACACACACAGATCTAGCAATAATTCTCTCATATCTGCAGACAACTACTGATTTGGATCCGTAAGAGAGGAGGTAGGCCTACACCCAAGCATTCCAGTGTCCTGAAAAATATCAAGTGTATTTTCACTGGGACTAGAAAATACCTCGATGAGACCTAGACACTTCAACGCCAATAAAGTACTTGAGGGGCCCAATTACTTGACATCGAAAGTCATCCCAAGATGGCGCTTTAGTTGACCAATACCATGTGCATCATCTATTGTACTTATAATATCATTCACATAAACTGAGATGATGACACACTGACCTCGAGAATTATGATGAGTAAAGTAGTTATGATAAAATGACATCGAGTGAAATCCAAAGTGAGTACCACATCGCTAAAGCGACCAAACCACATACAAGGAGATTGCTTCCACCTATAAAAAGACTTTCGAAGATAGCATACTTTTCCTGAATACTCCCCCTCAACCTAAAACTCGGGCGATGGATCCATGTAAATAATCTCAGATAAGTCTCCATTCAGAAATGTATTTCTGATATCAAGCTGATACAAATGATACAAATAGGAAGTAGCAACCGAGAGAATAAGTCTGACATTAGTAAGCTTAGCTACAGGTGCAAAAGTTTCCCCAAAATTCTTACCGAGAACCTGAGTGAATCCATTAGCTACAAGTTGGGTTTTATACCTGTGAATAGTACCATTTGGCAAATACTTCAAATTGAACATCAGTTTACAGCCAACAGTACGTTCCCTAGGGGGAAGAGACACAAGTTCCCTTCTATTTTTGCTTTCATGGCAATCACCCATTGAGGGTTCTTGAGTGCTTCATGTATAGATCAGGGTATAGAGACCGAGTCAGCTGTACTTATAAAAGAATGATGGGATTTGGAGAAACTTTGGTAGGAGATATGCTTGTAAATAGGGTGGTTAGTATAATATGTAAAAGTTAAGCGATTAGGAGGACATCGATCACGTGTAGGATATATGGGGATTTCAATATTAGGAGATATGGAAGGTGATACAGTACCTGAATCCGATAAGACTCTGTCGAGGGTGTAGTATAGCGTGGCCAACGAGTATATGTCTTAAGTGGAATTAGATATGGATGAGGATTTGGATCTGGAGGAACAGGGATTTGATTCGAGACAAGTGGAGGGTCATATATCGAGATAGAATGAGAAAGAATGGGAATGTCTTCCACAGCAGGCCTAACAGTGATATCCAGAGAGAGAGCGGAACCTATGAAAAATGGGATAGATTCCAAGAACATGACATCCAAATAGTGACAAAAATGGCGAAGGATAAGATCATAGGACCGATATGCTTTTGACATAGAGGAATACCATATGAAGGCACAGGGAATAGCATTATCATCAAACTTTATACGGGGGTAGGATTTCTAATTTGCAAAAAACAAGTACACCAAAAAAACGAAGAATGATTGGGAACAACATGTTATCTAGCTTAAGAACACGAAGGAGGGCCTTACCATGTATGACATGACTAGGAGTCCGGTTAATAAGGTAAGTAACTGAAAGAACAGCTATGTGCCAGAAAGTCTTAGTGATGAGAATGTACGAGCCCAAACATGCTTTGCTGATGCTTTGAAGGATATGGGTGACCCAATGACCAGTGCAAGGACCAAGGGGATGAAGGAAGCATTGAACGTATTGTTGAAAGGCGTGAGGAAGCAAGGGGAAGCAAGAGGAAGCCAAACTAGATGTTGGCAAGCCATGGATCAACATGATCGAGTTGGTAGAGGCTGAGAATGCTCCCAGAAGCTGAGATTGATTTTGTCAATTTCGAAATTTGTGTTGATATAAGAATAAGTTTTCGACTTCACGTTTTTGTTCTGTGAGCAAAGATTCACATCAATTTTGGTATCAGAGTTAGGTTGGAATTATTCTTGTTGGAAATTCAATCATATTCTGAATTATAATCGTGTTTGTCTGTCTTTTCGGATCTGAAATTTCGAAAATTGCTCTTTCAGTCCAAAAAGCCTATCAGATCTATCTTCGGGATTCATTTGTAAGGACTTAAGAGTCTCGTTTTTCAATTCCGAGTCCTTGTAGGGTTCTGCTCGACACAAGATTTTCAAAACAAAAATAAAAAATAATAATATTATTTTATTAAAAAAATTCAAAAAAAATCTTGTTGGTCGAAAATCCCTAGTTTTCGTCCAAGAAATAAAATTTCGAATTTTTAGCGTATTTTTTTGGGTCTTTTTCATCAAGAACACTTCTAATTTGTTTGGGTATTATCTGTTTGGGGTTCATCTGTAGAGGCTTACTGTTCATTTTGCTTGCTGATTTTTGCATCCTTTGGTCACTTTTTGCATCTTTGTTCTCATTGCACTAGAATTGGAATTTGCGGAACAAAGATAGTGGTAAAAATAAAAGCGAGTGAACCCGACCCCTCACTACATTCTAAACCCCTTTTTAGAGAAATTAGGAAGAGTGCTTTTTTGGGTTACATTTGGGGAAGTAAGCTCTTACTAAATCTATTTTCTTCTAGTTTGTTTGTTTGTTATGGTGAAGACAAGACCGATGACAAAGAATGGAAACCACCACGTATCTGAGGCCGAAAGTTCGACAGCCACAATAGTGGAAGACCGGTTAGCCAACTTGGAGAACATGTTCAGGGAAATACTGACTAGGTTGCCCGCACCAGGGGCTGCAACCCCCGATCCCCCCATCCGAGACCGCAGGAATGCCCCCTAGAAACAAGGATGTACACGACGAGGATGAGGATCTCCGTGTTTATGGTCGAGATCAGACTGATGAGCGAGATTCTTTGAGGAATATCAAGCAGACAATTCCAGAATTTTGTGGTAAGCATGACCCTGAGACTTTCTTAGC
>JAOWBN010231163.1:0-12587 GCA_028565015.1 Pinguicula moranensis
CTGTTAAGATGAATGTCTTTTTCCACCATCCGAATTTGGAAGTAACCTGCGCGCAAATCAAGTTTGCTGAAGAATACGGCACCACCAAGCTCATCCAAGAGCTCATCTATGATAGGAATGGGGTATTTTCTTTTGATGGTGAGACTGTTGAGGTATCGATAATCAACACACATTCGCCAACTCCCATCCTTCTTTTTAACTAGCAAGACTGGGGAGGTGAACGGACTATGGCTGCGACGAACTAGGCCAGTTTCCAGTAGTTTCGTGACAATGTGTTCTATTTCATCTTTGTGGTAATGTGGGGTGCGGTAGGGAGTCTGTTTTTTGGCCACTGCTGTAGGTATCAATGTAATACCATGTTCCACACCACGTATAGGAGGAAGATCTGTAGGTTCCTGAAAGACATCATGGAAATTACCCAACAACTGATGCAACAGGTCCTTAAATTGTTGGAGGTCAGGATCACCAGAAACTGTCTGCTGGACAGCAGTACCCTGGTTATTGAAATGAATAGTGGTACCTGTTATGTCCTGTGTATCCATGTTGAAGAGTTCAGCTGTTATGCCTATGGAAAGGGCATTCTCCTCAGTGGAGTAAACTCGTCCAATAACTGAAACCGCACCGCCGTTGAGCAGCTTAACTATGCTCTCAGCACTGATGCACCCGAGGTCAGTGGCATTCCTGATGGCCTGGATAGGAATTTGTTTCCCATCTTTGATTAAAGTCACAATCATGGACTTATAGTCATATGAAACTTGTCCATAATTCTTGAGCCAGTCACCACCAATGATAAGATCGAAGCTTTTAAGAGGAAACAACCGAGGACTACAAGTATAAGTCCTACCCTGCATAGTCCAAGTAAATTTGCTACATTGTACCTTACTGACTTGTCGGACCCCATCAGCAACCTCAACCAACATTGGGGTCGTATATACCAGCTCGCAGGACAACCTTTTAGCAAAATCCTGGTCGAGGAAACAATGAGTACTGCCACCATCAATAAGTATGTGAAAAGGCTCACCTTTATACCAGCCCCTGACGCGATAGGTATTCAAAGTGGAATTCCCACATATGGCATGGATAGAGAGCATCCCTTCACTAGTTTCAACAACTGGATCTTGAGAATGTTCGTGTTGCTCAATCTGCTCCACATCATCCGATCTATCTCCAGCCTGAAGGGCAAATAGTTTGCTACCATATCTATGGCCTGAGAAGAAAGATTCGCCACATTTGAAGCATAAGCATTTGTCAATTCTTTCCTTCATCTCGGCATCAGTGATGAATTTCCGGAGAGGTTGGGGGGATATTTTTGGTCCTGTGGTTTTGGCACGGTTTGGAGATGGAACTTGGAGAGAGGAAGTGGGCCGATAACTCTGCTTGTAGGTGAGGTGCAACTGATCAATCATAGCATCCACCGCGAGTTCCTGATCCTTGCCGAGAGCTATGGCCTCCTGTAAGGTTTGAGGATGGTGTGCTTTAATGGCCGCTCGTAACAGGGGCCTGAGGCACCCAATAAACTTTTCACGATAGAAGATTTTACCGAAAACTGGGTAATGGATCATGACGGATGGCATTTTAGCGTCAAAACGCCTGAGAAGATCTTGCAAGGATTCTTGAGGCCCTTGTTTGAGACACATAAAATCCTCCAGTAAGTTGCCGCTATCATCAATATCAAAGCGGACCGACAGAGCGGCTATGAAGTCTATCCACATAGCTGGCATATTGTGAGAAAGTCGACGGAACCAGGAGTCGGCGTCGCCTTCAAAATGCATACGCGAGAACTCAATGCGTTCGCCATAGGAAATTCCGGTATAAATGGCAAAGTAAACCGTACTTCGCTCAATCCAGGAGCGTGGATTGCTTCCGTTGAATCGAGGGAAATCAGTGTAAGGCATTTTAGCCTTACGGTTCCTGTCTCCGTCCTCACGATCAAGATCGTAGGTGGGATTGGTTTGATATTGGTGGAAATCAAGGGTTGATCCTGTTGTAGTGGGCGTAGCCAGTGGAAGAGGTGGGCCGCCCAAAACTGATTCTGGGCCTCAACAGAGAGTTGTGGACCCTGGAACTGGCGATGCTGGGAGGGAGGCTCCGAAACAGCCGATTTCACGGACTGTTCAGTCTTGTGGAGACGAGTCTAAAACTCATCTAATCTGCGATGAACACTTTCGGACGATTGTTTGAGCTGTTGTTGGATGGATTCGGAGTGAGTTTTGAACTGGGATTGCATCATGGACATTAGTTTCTCACATAGGTTCGGGGAATTATCAGAAGAGCTTGTGGGTTGTTTTCCGGCTAGAGCGTCTGCGTAGGGTGTTTTAGCAGGGGTGTCGGATGGTCTGGGGGTGTTGGGAGGGTGATTGTTCCGGGTCATAGCGGAAGGTAGTGGGTGGATCGGAAAGGCTCTGATACCACTTGTAGCAACACACTACAATTGGGGAAGATGAGATGGAATTTGATGTCGGAGGTGAGTGAATTTGGGGAGGAAGAAGACAGAAAAGTGAGGGGGAAATAACAGAAACTTCAATAATTCAATGCCTTACAACTACTGTGCGAGAATGAAATATTTAAACTATCCAATAAAGACCCACGATTGTGCCACGTCGCATCGTTGGCCACTACTAATTCCACTACATAATAACTACCCACGCTTCTATAACTGAATGCACGATTCTAACGAATGGAAATAAACCTCACGACCTTCTTCTATTCCACTTATCTTCAGCCACTTGTCATGTTCTGATTGGTCCTTCTTGTTTTGTATTGCTGAACGTTTCTTCCTCTGTTTTCGGTCAATGAGTTTCACGCCATCGATGCTCTGTTGATGTGTAACACATCCCTAACAGTTTATCCCTCTCCAATTACCGCCATTGTCAGAATTTCGACTGGGGATTCATGGAAGATGATTATCACAAGTTTCACACAGCACAGAGTACTCCGAGGTTCTCTTGTTCGGGCCAGGCGTACACCCCGGTCCGCAGCGTGTGCGGAGATGGTTTCTTCGGGTCGTGTCCGAACTATATGTCCAATACGCAGTCGTTTTGGGCCAAGTTTAGGTCTCACAGCGCTTCGAAGCAGAGGCTCGAAACTTTGTCGAAGAAGCGTATTTCTTTGAACGAAGTAATGGGTTCGAGGATGAGCTTTAGAGGTGCTCGAATGCAGAGAGAGGTCTTCTTGTTCGGAAGTTGAAGAAGATTTTGAATTTTAGGTGTGTGATTCTGTATTTGTTAAGGCAGAGATATAATAGTGGAGAACTAATATAGCGCACGAATTGTAGGAGCAAAAAATACAATAAATGTGGGGGCGCGTGTGGATGGATAGTTGGGATTGATGTTTAACATGTGGGGATTGATGTTAAACACTCGGGCCCCTTCTTGTATTTCTTGCCCCTATAATTCTTGCGCTATCCAAACAAGTTGGTCCAGTGGTGACACGGACCCGGCACATATGGCTTGCCTCGTGAAGTTGGGAGATCGCATCCCACTGGTCGCCAACTTGCGAAGGATATTGTGGATTAGTCGGAGGGCCCAGTGGGCCTGAATGATACCGGGATAGGGCCTCACCGAAGTGGGGTGTCAACCGTCGAAAAGCCTCTAAACCAACGAGGACACTGATCTGCTAATTACCTATCAAAAAAAAAAAATCTTGCGCTATATCATTTCTCATAATAGTGGCTTTGTTTGTAAGGAGATAGGATTGTTTTTCTGAGGAGTGATATAAGGCACGCCCAAACACACGTGAATTCGCAACGTTTAGCCATGTTATCATAAAAAAAATATACCTCCTCTCTCCTCTTATTCCACGTAGGATCAATATTTTTCACGATAACCCCCTCCCCCCCAAAAAAAGTCACACAGTGAGTCTCGCCGCAACTTCTTCTTCCTTCTTTTTCACTCTTTCTACATATGTTTCCTGCCCAGATTCTTCTTCTTGCCTTTTCACTCTTTCTACAAGCCCCAAAATAATGTATCCAGCTTGAACACCATTTTTAATGCAAATCAACACACATCAAATAGAAGACATATTCAAGGAAACCCAAATCCTTAAAGCAGATTTAAAACAAGCACAATCAAACAACTTCACAAACTTCGTGTTCAAATCACAATTATCTGAAACAAACACAATCAAACAACTAGATAACAACATTGCAGGAAAAAGAAAAAAAATCAGAACTTTCATCACATAACAAGAGAAAGTGCTTACAGAGCAACAGTAACTTGAGATCCGCCGGAGAATCGCTTCCTGCCGCCAGAGAGAAATTACAAGAGAAATATTTCCAAAGGACGAGAGGGAATAATCTCGGCAGGAAACGTCTGTAGAAAGAGGGAAAAAGAGGGAAGAATAAGAAATTGCGGCGAGACTTGCCGTGCGATTTTTTTTGTGTGTGTGTGGGGGGGGGGGGGTGCGAAAAAAATTGATCCTACGTGGAATAAGAGGAGAGAGGAGAGAGCAGGTATATTTTTTGTGACGTGCAAATTTCTATTTGGGCGTGCCTTATATCACCTCTCCCATTTGCCTCAACTCACTCTTATAAACGTTTCGTTAGCATCCATCCTAAGGGCGGACGCAGAAAAAAAAAATTAGGACAGGTCAAAAAAATGTTTTTAGAGGGGTTATAGAAAAATTTAAAAGGCATAAATAATTTTTGAGGGGAGCAATATACATTTTTTTAGGGAAGAAAAAAATAATTTATTTGCTCAATAATTATGAATAATAATAATTTTACCAATTTAAACAATGATAGAAAAAAATAAAAATTACCTAATTTATTTATACTAGTTAATTTATTTATACTATCTAATTTATTTATATAAATAATTCTCAAAATAAATTTTTACTAATAAAGCAGGTTTATTTCATAGAGATGAAAAAAAATATAAATAGATTTATAAAACTGAAACAAGACAACAATAACTGGAATAAAAAATTTAATTCAAAAAAAAATATTAAATTCTAAATAAAAATTATCAATATTGTCATTAGAAGATATCCAAAAGAGCTTGAAATAAAATTTTAATTAAATAAATTAAATAAAATAACTGAAATAAAACTAAAAAAAAATTGGGGTGGAGGGTGGTGGGGCCAGGCCTGCGTCCGCACTTGATCCTTCCATTTATTATACTTTTTTTAGAGCATTTTCCTAATCATATCAATTATCAACAGCTGCGCTGACCTTTCTTTCATATGAAGTTGGTGCAATAAAAGCACAGAGATCTTCTTTTTTTTTTTTTTATAATCATGGTACCCGCAACACATATTGGCCCCGATTAATTAATAAAGTTCATGCACACTATGACTCCACAATTGATTAAATTACAAGTCTAGAGTTTTGGAAGGGCAAAAGAGGTCATGTCACAGCAAATTATTTATATGAAAAATTCCTTTTCCATTTCCACTGTGTTCATACCTTAACACGTAGATTTTACATTCATATTATCATATCTACAAACCAAGAGCCACCAAAACAACAACTGGTCTTGGATGGACTTCTGGCATGAAAACTCCTCCCTAAACATGGAGGACCAAACTCTGCGTTCACCCACTTCTCAGGCCTCAGATTGTATTGATCTTGCTCGCTAGCAGTAACAAGAGTTTCAAGCTGCTAAATTCCGAAATGGGCGTCCAAAAATGTGTAGCAAAGTCATTTGGTTCACCAGCGGTATACATCTGTAATAGAAGCATTTGATAAGCGTAATAAGATGGAAAGGCTTCAGTTGTAAGCTGCAAACGTCATGTTACTTGCCTTTTGTTCAAGCAGTCCCGGTAACCAGTCTCTCTCGTTTGTCTAATTTGTTAACCTTCACTAATCCAATCAACACCTTCAAGCTAAAAAAGGCGAACAAGGAGTACGCGATCGTTGCAGGTGTCTGTAGAGAGAAGTAAGAGCTGCAAGTTAGCATATGAAACGATAGCCATTAGGGATTGGTAAGACTTGAAAGCATGAATATGGAAACGAACTCGGATGGAATTGAGGTATAAAAGAGTTGCGAGGTTGATTAGACTTCCAGCAGCAACCGCCTGTTGATTAGCACCACAATGATCTTAGTAAAACAGTACAGTGGTAGAAGTATTAATTTGAGGATGTAGCTCGGTTTACTGAAACTTACGCTCCCGATTGTACTTTGAACAGCTGCGACACGTTGGAAAGCCCTCTCTGATTCCAGAGCTCGTACTCTGAGTTTCAAATCGCCTTGCTCCTACAAATTTGTTTCAGAGATAAGTGCAAAAAGTTGGCAACTTTGCACCCCTGTATTGAAAACGAACTGTATTTACCAGTCTTTGGAGGATGTCTGCAAGCTTTTCAACTCGATCAGCCTGCCTAAATAGATTGTAGAAAGCACGGGATTGTTTATTCCATCTCTTCTGAAAGTCCTGGAAAAAGGCAAGAACTATTTTAACCAGCTAAGCCCCTCTACAAAAATATAGTTTCATGCAGAGAAGGGATTGAGATGATTGCCTTTATGATAACTTCAACACCAGCTTCACGAAACCTTAACAATTCCAGCGCATAGCTGCACCGTACCGGAAAACATGTTAGCAGCTTTTACAGTTAAATGTATCTCCTCAAAAGTCTATGATCTTACGGTTTGGCAATTTCGGTGATATCAAATCGAGCATCGAGCCCCTTCCCAATTCCATCCAACACTGTCCTAGTAAATAAATAAGAGTGTAAGTAGCAGTCTTATAAGAAAAGTTTTCGCAGTGCAGGAAGAATGAAGTGCAATGACCTGAAAAGGCTCTGACAACAAAAGTGAAAGTGGCAGGAAACCGGAAAGGTTGATCTGCTGCGATGGCCAATAAATCTTCACCTGCCAGGACAAATTTCATTGTAAGCTGATAGGATTAGGGGGAGCATCATGCTCTAACGGTAAATATGATGTCTAGAGTAGTCATATAATTTTATTTTCCTACAGGGCACTTTTGCGATCATGGTAAAAGAACTAGCTAGCATGACAGAACATATCAGGGATCAATGGCACCAGTTCTTTTATTAACTGTAACAATAATATAACAAAATATGCAACTCTAGTGATTTACCTATTGCTGCAAGTCTTTGTTTCTTCTTCTCAATCATTTCCTCTTTGCTCAATGGCTTCTTGAATCCAAGTTCTGCAGTTGCAAGTTCTCTCTCTCTTCTTTGTGCTGCAAGGCGCTCTTCGAAGCTGCAAGAATTCAATTGCTACCTTCAGGTTTTTGCAGCTATCCATCTATCAAAAAAGTGAACTGTTTCTGGCACCACTTATTGGCACCCAACAATTAATTTGATAAAATTTTGTATTGGACGAAGAATATTCATGGTCTTTTACAGAGAAGGTAATACTTGCAAGTATCAACTTCTATCAAGTGTGCATCAGGGGACCAATGAGTAAGCTCCTTAGAGGAGTTTAAGGGAAACAGATGGGCCTGATTATCATGAAACGCCTAAAAAATGTATGAACTTGTGAAATAGAAGTACCTGTTGAGAAAGAATTGTGCTGTTCGTCTGACAGCAGTCATATCTCCTGTAGGTACCAGAACACCCATTTGAACCATTGCTTGAAGAACCTGCATAATTTAGATAAGCCTTTCTGTTGGGCGGTATCAACACGTCGATAATAACCAAACAAGGGGAGCTCTGTGTAAATTGCAGAGGTTGATAAGCAATTCAAGAGGGCAAAAAACAAAAACAAGCTTCCCTACTGCGGAGAAATTACCTTTTCAGCATCCTTTTCATAAACACCATAAAATACTTCAAGCATGCCTTCTCTGATGTTTTGGCTTATACTGCAAGATTCAATACGAGGAGTTATTTTGTTGATAAAAAGAAATCTAGGCTAAAAAGCATCAACGATCCCCCAGCCCCACTCCCACCACTTCCCTTCCATCCTGATCCTCCTAAACAATGGATAAGCATGGAAGAAATGCACCTTCCCATCATTCCAAAGTCATAGAAGATCAATCTTCCACCATTAACGTCATCTACAGCAATGTTTCCTGGATGCTGCAGAACCAATGAGTACGTTGAGTGACAAAAATATAGAAAGATCATCCTACAGAATGCGGGACTACTCACTGGGTCAGCATGGAAAAAGCCATGAGAGAGGATCTGCTCCAGGTAAGATTCAACGGCATATCGGGCCAACCTAATTAGAATCAATCAGTAACAGAGTCACGTATAATCAACAAACATGATAACAAGGTATATCTAAACAGAGTTAGTAAAATGAAATTATGAGCTAAGTGACCTCTTTCGATCAACACCCAGCTGATCAAGAGCTTGTATCCGGTTAATTTTGATCCCAGGAACATATTCCATTGTCAGTACCTAGAAATCATGAAAAAAGGCACACAGATAAATATTATTAGAAACAGCATATGAAGGATAACAATTGACTTTTTACAGGTTTTTAAATTCGAACCTGTGGGGTTGTGAAATCCCAATAGATACTAGGGACTTTCACATAATCCATGCTCTTGAAGTTATCCGCGAATTTCTCAGCATTAACAGCTTCCTTGGTATAGTCAATCTCCTGAAAGTCACTAAGGTTAAACAGGTTAGATGCACATTCTGTTAAACAAAAGAGAGTTGAAATGATGGATCAGCAAATTGAAGTCGGACCAAATTTTAGTATAATCCTGAAGTTGACCTAAGGAAATATATAATCCAAATTAAAAAATTATCACCTGATATAAGACATTTGCACACTCGTCATAGATAGCAACCCAATCCCGCTTTGCACCATCCGATTTTGGATCAATCTTTTGAAGATATTCAGCTATCACCTGAAGAAAATAAATTGAAATGTCAATGAAACATGATGGCCAGCATATATCAAAATAAAATTGATGTCAGATCAACTCAAATCATCTTCATTGTTTTTTTCACTGGTATTAATGAGTTAGAAAGAATGAACTCAGTAACACCAAGAGCATGTCAAGTATAACTCAGGGAATTTGTACAAGATTCTAACTAACCCTCAAATTTTTAAGGTCAATGTCAAAAAGATCCTTCAGCCCAGGCCTTTGTACTTTAATGACAACCTCTTGTCCCTTCAATTTAGCGCGATGGACTTGACCTGGAAAAGAGAATTATTAATAAAAAATAGTAATATTATCAGAACGTAAAAAGATGTCAATTGATCATGAATCCTTGGAGCCCAAATAGTACCAAGACTAGCAGCAGCAATGGGCTCTCGATCAAATCTATCAAATATACTATCTACTGGTGCTCCAAGTTCTTCCTCAACTATAGATACAGCTGTTTCTGATGGAAAAGGAGGCACTTGATCCTGCATGCATGGCAATCTCTCTAATTACTCAGGAACATATAGTGCATATAAAATGCTAACTAAATTATAGAATACATCAAATCAATAAGGCCATGCAAGTTCCACACTCTGCTTAGTTGAAATGCACTTTTTAAAAAGGGGTTGAGTGGAGAAAAGCAAAAAGAAACAAGTATTTAGTTATAACTGGAATTGTAAACATCTAGCGTAAGCCATAACTGCTTGAACATTAAAAAATATATTGTCAATTTGTCAAAGCCAAATTAGACAGAAGCTTGTAACAAGTAGGATAGAATGCCGAAGTTCAGCCAAAAAAGAAAAGAAAGATATCTCCTTCTAAGATGAGATGGTATACACATAAATAGATCATGCATTTCAAGATGATAAAGCTTTACCTGCAGCTCTGACAATTGATCAACATATTCTTGAGCAAGAATGTCTACTCTTGTAGAGAACTGCTGGCCTATTTTGATGAAAGTAGGGCCCAATCTCAAAATATTTTCCTTTAACCATTTCGCCAAGACCCTTCTTCGCTGAGATTTTTTTACCTCAGTCATTCCACCTGCATACAGATGCAGGTCAAGTTCCTTTGGTGATGGACGGCTCAAGAGAAATGTAACAAAGAAACTAGAATGACCCAAAACAACTACTATCTTCAGTGCAAAAACTGTTGGCAAACATAAAACAACTGAAAAGGAACCACAGGTATAAGCAGGAGGCATGATGGATTTCAGCATATGATACATAAGAAATAATGAGAGGAACATTTAAACGTCACAAAAATTAAGAATGGTACCAAGCTACTTATGAAAAAAAGAATGGTAACCATCTGATCTCTTTCTTGATTGACAACCTAGCTAAGGTGAGTAAACTGAATTTCAAATTAGTCTCTTGGGTTTTTTAGTACGAGCACGATACATGCTGATATCATAGTCCCCCAAAAGTGTAAATCCAGATGAGGTTCCGGATGTAGTTAACCTCTGTATGAGAACTTCTGAGTGTTTAACCAAGCCTTGAATATGAAGCTAATGACAAATCCCCAAATTTCCAAAGTCCTCTGAATCGTGGAATATGTTTCAAATCTGTTCCATCGACCACCAGGGACAATGGATACCTGCAAGAATAATATAAAAGTTCGTTTACGATCAATTGGCCTCTCAAATTGGTAAAAGAAGAAACAACGAAAAAGTGCATAGATAGTGTATCATGTAGCATATCATATACCTCAACTTGATCTTGAGTTTTTCTCTTAAACCATGCTTCCTCTTGTCCAATTTCCTCAATAGTTTTCTTCCTACAGCTCACCTCCTCCACTTTCACTCTTTCCACTTCACTCCCTGAAGCAGCCCTTCCATTCCCATTTCCATTTGCAAACTTCACGAAACTCCCATTCTCGCTCTCAACAGGCAGATTCCCATTACCATATCCCTCAACTGAACCCTTATACTTAGCATAGTTCCCCGCGCCATTCCCATTCAGACTAGTATTTAATCTAGCCTCCAACTCCTTATCTTTTTCATCAAGAAGGGTGGCTCCTTCTCTCTGAACTGCCCTAATTCTTGTCCCCAGAATCCTGATACAGCTCCTGCTCTCAATATTCTGGGGTCTCTGCAGCGAAAGCTTGATTCTTCCAGTTGGGTTTTGAGGAGAAAGAAAGATCACTTCACACAAAGTTGGTGGACTCAAAGAAAAGTTTGCCATTTTCGAACCAAGTCTCTTGAACTTCAAACCACCCCAAGTTTCATCACTCACGCGATCTTTCAAATGGTGAGAATGCAGAGAGCCTGGGTCTCTGCCGAGAGGGAGACTGGTGGAGGAGGAAGGGAGGAATAGTAGTTTTGTTTTTAATTCTTAAGAATTTCAGAAATCGTAAACTCTTTGATAGATTAGAAGCATGAAATATGAATGGGAGGCTGGTTGCCAAGTGGAAAAGAGGAAGATGGGTTCATAACAAAAATGTTGGATTTTGATTGGCTGAGAGGAATTCGGGTGGGCTGTCCTTCGCCAGACCAGAAGATTATTAAGGACTTTGTTTCCTCTACTGTCCGTATGAGGCATTGCATATGCATTTCCCTAGACTTGGTTTCGTGCCTGCATTCATCTTAAAAAGAGAAGCAAAAGAAAAAGAACTATGAGTACAAATCACGTGAAGAATGCATTGCATATGCAGTTGAGACTTGGTTTCGTGCCTGCATTCATCGTCTCATGTCCTGCTCGTGGAGAGCTCATCCTCAAGACGCACGATCTTGTTTTCGCAGGCATACCCACTCTAGATGCAGCGACATGCATCACCTATGATAATAGAGGCTTGGTTTTCTCACCTTATGGTCCATACTGGCGTAAACATGAGAAAGCTCTACACTTTGGAGCTGCTCTGTAATCGCAGGATCAACCAATTCCAGGCCATGAAAAGAGCTGTCCTGCTGGTAAATTTTCTTTTTTACTAGTTTCCTCTGAACTTCATATTTCAGTATGTTTTTCCTATTATTCAAAAGACAACAGAATGTGTAAAACAGAACACTAATTCCTTGATTGATCAGGGGATATGCTGATAGAACTGCTATAGATACCATACCACAACAGTAGAATGGACGCTATCAGAACTCAAACACCCTCCAGTTTTGAGAAAGCTTCAGTTCAGGAAGAATTTACAGGTTTTGCAAAGTAATCTAATAAAAGTAAAAAGCTTATTTAAATCAAAAAATCTCACAACTTACACAAGAAAGAAGAAAATGGAAGGATTGTACATCAAAGGTATAATTTTTTTTAACATGAATCTCAATGGAAACATGTGTACATCTAATCGTAATAATCCCAACTTGATTAAAAATATATTAAGTAGGTTGTGATTCCCAGAAAATATTTTGTGTAGACTTGGTTGAAAATGGAAGGAGAAGGGAGGAGAGGAGACTCTTTCCCATCAGCCATCACCATCTGCGAGCAAGGTCAAAATAAGGTGATCCACTCCCCTCTCCTCTAACCAGAACATTGTTTCTGAGTTTGATTTGGTTCCATCACACCCACCAAAACAGAAGAAACCAGAAGCTAAAAAATGGCGTGGATTTGGGCAGCGTTAGCAGGTATTGTGTTTGTTTATCTCCTGTGGAAACTGGTAAGCTCTGTAGATTACAAAAAGTTACCGCCGGGTCCAAGAGGGTTTCCGATTATCGGCCATCTCCACCTACTCGGCAAGAATCCCCACCATGATTTATACCGTTTGGCTCGAAAACACGGCCCGATTATGGGGTTTCGACTGGGTTTCGTGCCTACCGTCATTATCTCGTCCCCCGCCGGAGCTGAGCTCATCCTCAAGACACACGATCT
>JAOWBN010231174.1:0-12587 GCA_028565015.1 Pinguicula moranensis
GCCTGAGTTTATGAACAAAATTAAAAGCCTTGTCTATATAATATTGTAGGGGGGACAAAATCTCAAAAAAAAAAAAATTCACAGCTAATTTGTTTTTTTTTGTAAATTCTGGGCCCCCCCTGCCTCCGCCTCTGATCGAAAGTGTACCATTAAATACAAAATTATTGCAAGTTTTCTATATTTTTCACACTAAATTATACCAGATTTCCATGTTTCAAACCATTTCCTATCTTTAAGCATTCCCAATGTATTTGGTAGTGTTGCAGCAGGTTATTATTACCCACGTGGTGGTAGTCGAACCAATTGTATAGGTCATGTCATAGTTTGTAGACATGCTCACACTCGAAGATTATGTGTCGGAGAGCTTTCTGGCTCACCTGGCAAAACACATAGCCAGGGGCAGATAGTTGTACGGTGCATATGCCCCGTGTATGCAGCTTGTCAAATGTAGCGATTTTTTCCTGGATCATTCGCCAAATGAATGCCTGTATGCGCTTCGGTGATCCGCTGCTCCAATTGCAGTATACTTGTGATGCTCCAAATCTGGTCGCCATCTTCTGATCCGATGATCACACCCGCAATAAAAGATTCTAATATAGGGATAAGCAATCATTTATATGTAAATAAAGGACGCCGCCAATGCTATAACCAAACCAATTGTTCGTTTTTCGGCACACTTTTTTTTTGCAATTGTTCTACTTTTATCTGGGACAATCGAGTACAATCTTGAAAAAATGTCTTCAAGCCATCCTAGCACCGTCCACATAGTCTTTCAGAACCGAGTATTCTCCCCATTTTATATATAATGTTGTATATTGTTGTTGAACAAGTATGCCGATCAAACATACTTACATAGGTCTTTTCATCATGTGGATCCCCGTCCCGTGATTGGTGTCCAATCTCCATAGATACTCAGGACTTGTCTAGCTGACAAAATAAATGAGTATATTAACTACAAAATATTGAGTGTTAACCCAGTTTTCGATACTAGTGTAAAACCAAATTAAAATTTTGAATTATCCCGAATCTGATACAATCGGATTCCATTTCCTATTTAAAAGTAAAAGGGATAAGAATTTAGTTTCATTCACATCGTTGATCTCTTAGGAGTACCCCAGACGTGGGTAGGTTTGATATAGTTTAATCTAGTTTCGGGTAACTAGTACTTTTTCTAAAAGGTCGGTGTCCGTGGCAATTGGTAACTAGTCGCTCCATCTTTTTTTGCTCCTCATCTGCTGCTTCATTTAAACTGACAGAAAAGAAATCAGACCAGTGAAAAAACTGTGGATCCAGACCACCGTTATTGCAGGACTTCAATTCTTGCACATTATTCCCTCAAACCAAACGGAAAACTGCCATTTTTTCGACCACACAAAGACGCAGGCAGCAGAACTAACCAACACGAAACCGCTAAATCTAGGATTGCTGTCTCAGTTCAGAAGAGAACAAGAAACTCTGCCCACCTCTGTTGGTCTTGAGATCCATAGCCTGGCTGGGAGAAACCTGATAGATATTGCTAACAACTTGGAGCGGCAATCCCTTCATTATAGAGGTGTACCCGGCTAGAGGATTCCTAAACGGCCACCCAGTCGTCTTGAATGACACCCATTCAACTCCTTCATTGCCGGCTTGAGCTGTCGAGGTGTAGAACTGAGGGACAACGAACAGATCGCCCTGGTTCACTCGGTCGTTCATCATAGATTGACCGCTTTGATCAACGATCTGGATTTGAGCATCACCCCGGGTGATGTACACGATCGTATGGACAGCCATGGCCCAATCGGGGCTCACCAGAGAGTTCTATATTCAGATTGACAGCATTAGACAATGCATATATGTATAACAGGGAGTTTGGAAGGAGCTACTTTCCAACAAAGAGTTAAGGACTGGACTTACGGGGAAGAGGTGGCTTTTCTCTGCGCTCATGTCAATGAACTTGAGCATTGGGACCTTGTGGCTGTCAACGACGTTCAATTTTGCGGCATCTTTCGAGTAGATATTTGCTTCTCTTCTGCTCTCAAGTGGGGCTATGAATTTCTGTGAGCAGAAAGTTTCCTCGAAGCCATTTTCTTCTGTGTTTTGGTGATGGGATGATCCCCATTCCTGTTCCTCTCCTCGTTCGAATTCTTCAGTCCTGATGAATCTGATACGCTCTCGGGCGGTGACCATGAGCCCTCTCTCCTCCTGCTCGCCCTGGAGCCTTCTAATTAGCTCCTCCGGCACGCTGAAGGATTCCGACAGCAGATTCGGATTGAATCCGTAGAAAATGTTCTGGAAATTCTGCTCCTCCTTCTGGCTGCCACCTTGGTCGCCTCTCGGTACTCCGCCGGCAAACTAAAACGCCTTCAGAAAAAAATAAAAGAAATCAATTAGCATCCAGATCAAGAAACAGGGTAACTCTGTTTTCTTACTTCTTAATCTGTTTCTGTCGTCGAGTTGGTTAGATTGGTGCTTGGTGTCTATAACGCCGACGGCGACGAGTTCCTCCTCTCCGTCGTTGTAGCACCATTGGGCGGAGCCAGAATTTTTATCGAGGGGGGTGAAAAAAAATTTCTCAATAAAGTGGATCAGGTTGGATGGATCGGATCTCGTCTGTTCGAGTTAACTCAATTTATACTACAATACAACTTGTAATTTCTCGTGCATACCAAGCTATCATGGAGAGATCAACCAACAACACTTCACCTATGGAGATATTCAGATAAGTGTGCTGGAGGAAGTGTAGAGCAAGAAAGTAGTCATTTCAGCATAGAGATAGATCCAACACATATTGCCAACCAAAGAAAACGAAGATTCTGAATGAGGAATACCCATCATACTGCTCCTGATGTGGCTGGCAGAATTCTTTACTTGGCTTTTGGTAAATCCCTTTCCCACATCATTTATTTAACTTGAACTAAAGATTCTTCCCAAAACCCATATGATGCATACATACATCTTATCACACGCAACTGAACATAATGTGCTCTTGGCCTCTTGGGGCAAAACTTCCATGGAATAAAATGAACCAGATGAAATATTTAGCTGAAAATAGACTCTTGCCCTCTTGAACGGCAAGAACAATTGAATTCGAGGACAAGAGCGGCAAGAACAATTCAATGGAGGAGACAAATTCGAAGAACAAGAACGGCAAGAACAAGCGATTGCACAAGTTCTTGTCTGATTTTATTAAGCTAAATCTGGTGGAATAAAATGCACCAGAAGCACCAGAGATACAAGAACTTGTGCAATCGCCAATCAGACAAGAACGGCAAGAACAGTTCAATAAGGCAAATTAACCGAACAATTCAATTAGGCAAGAACGGCAAGAACAATCGAATTCGAGGAACAAGAACAATGAAGGAGATAAATTAACCGAACAAGAACTGGTGCAATCGCCAATCAGACAAGGTTAATGAATCCACTTAACCTTCCGCGGGTGGCGGGCGGCGCGACGGAGACTGGAGAATTTCGCCAAATCGGATGGCCGGATGCCGGATGGGATGGAATCAGATTCAAAAATTACGCGAAATCGGATGGTGTCACTGGTCATTACACGTCTGGCGATTGGGCTTGAAGATTGGGCGTGTGATAGAATACAAAAAATGGCTGGGCCAGTAAAATGTGGGGGACAAAATAAAAAAAAATTAAATATATATAGAGACTTTGATTTATTTATTTTTCCTGGGGGACCATGGCCCCCTAGTCCCCCAGCTCTGCCTCTATTGAACCGCCCCGGCGGGAATTCCTATGATGTCACCACATCGGATCTTGTGCATCTTCTGTGCAAATCTCTCACATTTCCTCCTCCCTGCTGCTCTTCCCATCTCTCTCTGCTCTCACGGGTCTTCTGTGACGTTAACTTTATCATCCTCGAATGATACGTCTCGGCGCAGTCGGGAAGACGTCGCTTATATATCCCTCACCTGAAAACCAACGCCGGAAAATTATTGGTATTTTCCCATTTTGTACAAAATATATAAATAAATTTAAATAAATTAATTATAATAATTATTTATTAATTCTCTAATATAAAAAATTATAATTAGAGTAAAACTTCACCATCCTAATCAGGTTTAGACTCAATTATATAATTATATGTTAATTACTAAATCACAATCCCTCCCTATAAATAAGGGGTTCAGTATGCCTATTGACGAACACCAGTTTTTTTATTCTCATGTGTTAAGACCCAGAAACATATATACAAATTCTCTTGAATTACTGCCTAATCATCTGTGTAGACGAGATGATTACAAGGAAACTCTAGTAGACTTCTGGTTCGTGTTCGTGATATAATCAATCGAATGATTACAGTTCTATACGCTTTCATATTAAAGGTACGATTCGTTATTGTATTTGTTCATTATTAGAACCTTCTAATTAGATCTGTTCGTTTTATTTTTGGATCTGATTATAAAAATTATGTTCATTTTGTCATATGACTAATCCCGTAACAAATTCGATCTGTTCGTTTTATTTTTCCGGTATAAATTGTCCGATTCGATTTTCATAATTGACCACGGCCATCGTTCCATTATCGACTGGCTCACAGCGATGCGTGTACGTCACGCACCACATTGATATTCCTGAAAGCCGCTATTGCCGAATGGCGTCGCGTGTACGCCACATGCCGCGCCAAATTTGCTCGACGAATGCATTTTTGTGCGCATGCATCACGCAGACACCAGACGTTGCCATTGGCCTGCCGCTACACCCATCAGACTAGAGGCGGGCGGCGCGTGTATGTCACACGCTCATGAGCACGTAATCATACCCCGACCACCTCCCTCAGCCTAGATCTACGGATTCGGTCGAAATCCGCCTTGGACTATGCTTCGGAAAGGATAGTGTTCGTCACGTGCCATCGCAACGATACACGTAGCGCACAAAAAATGCAATGACCGTAAAAAAACTATCGCATTTTCAGCGAAAGATTCCATCTCCTGGTGGATCTGATGGAGAATGACAAAGAACGGCGTTTCCTTTGTCATCACTTGGGCTAGGATGGCGACGACAATAGTGACAAAATTGGGCAAACGAGCGACAGGACAAAGTCGGGGAGCGGACAATGGGGAAGGCGGACGGAATCGTGACAATAACCCAAAGGAGCGCGCGTATTGTGAGACCCACAAGGTTAAACGCGGTGCGGATGGGTCAATTGACAAGTTCAAAGTTTGACTCATGGTGAAAGGTTTTACCCAAATCGAGGGTATAGACTATGAAGAAATATTTTCTCATGTGGTGAGAATTTCCTCTATTCGCCTACTTCTGGGCCTGGTATCCCATTTAGATCTTAAACTATCCCAAGTAGACGTAAAGACTGTCTTCCTCAATGGAACACTTGAGGAAGAAATCTACATAGATCAACCTGTTAGGTTCGTCTCAATGGGACAAGATGACAAGTTATGTCGTCTTAAAAGATCCATATATAGACTTAAACAGTCTTCCAGATTGTGATACTTCTGATTTCATGAGGCCATTACGTCGTATAACTTCACCATGATAGATGAAGATCACTGCGTGTATGTCCTAAAAACTAAGGAAGGAATCATGTTTCTCTTCTTATATGTTGACGTCATACTACTAGCTGAAAACAACATGGAAATGATCAACACCACTACGCAGTGACTATCCTCCGTCCTCGAGATTAAGGATACATGTGAAGCTAGGTATGTCATAGGAGTTGAGATCTGCAGAAATCGTTCTAAGAAAATGTTGGGTTTGTCCCAACAAATAAACAAAATCTTATAGCGATTCAAGATGTATTTCTCTAAAGCCTTTGACACCCCTGTTGATAAGGGTCTGGCACTAAACCTCGATCAGTGCCCAAAAAAAGATAAGGAAAAGGAAGAAATGAGTATTGTTCCCCTATGCAAGTATCATAAGGAGTTCGATGTACGACATGTTATGTACACGGCCGGGCATCTGCTTTGCGGTTGGGTTGGTAAACCGTTACCAAAGCAACCCGGGGCCTGCTCATTGGCAAGCAATCAAAAGGATCTTTCGTTACTTTCTTGGAATGGCCAATCTAGTTATATGCTATCAAGGGGAGACCTACGTCTAAAGGGATTCACGGATGCTAATTGGGGAGGCGACCTGGATGAGTCCAAGTCTACCACTGGATATGTCTTCATCCTTGGTGGAGGAGCCATATCTTGGTGCAGCAAGAACCAAGACTGCATCGCTTTGTCAATTATGGAAGAAGAATATGTTGCATGCAACGTAGCCGTGCAAGAGGCATTTTGGCTTGAAAGTTTTCTATAGTACCTCGATTTGATTCCGAGGCTCGATGATCTTGTAGAAATGAACTGCGACAATACTGCAGCAATTCAGTTTGTTAAGGATCCAAAATTCCATAAAAGGACAGCATATCCGGAGATATTACAACTTTGTTTGAGATGCTGTCAACAAAGTAGACATAAGTATTAAGTATATTCCTACCGACAAGATGATCACTGATCCAATGACCAAACTAGTTCTTAGATATGTGTTTAGAGCTCATGTCACGAGGTTAGGATTACGTAGGGTTTTATCACATCTTATAAATGATAAGGACATATTTGTTATAATAATTGATTATAAAATGAAATTGATGTTTTCTTTCATTTGAGCAATACTCTCATTTATGCAATTAATTAATAAGGCACAACAAATATCTCAAAAGCTTAATGATTTGTCCTATCACACAGAAAATTGCCCTTATGCTTGCGTAGCATGAAGGATGAGACTAATAAATATTTTGGACAGTCGCTTTAGTAGGTCTGAAATGATATTCTAAGTGAATCGAATGTGAAATATTGGGGTTTTCACATTAAAGTTTTAAAACCAAATGTGGAGGATGAAGACTAAATGTATTTATCAACGGCTATGATTCGTAAGGCATAAGTAAGTGACATACCCACCTAAGTGACAGTTATCCCATGACACACATATCATACTATGTGTGCTACAGGACAACCGTTGTGAAAAGGATAAAAGAATTTCCTGATTGTCATTGTGTGATCACACGAACATACATTTGCCTACTTAGATGTTACTCTTTGACTTAGAGCTATGATTTGAAATTGTAGTTTGATGATGCTACTTTTGTATGTCATCCAAGGGCAATGATCTATATAGTCCAGAGAACCATGCTTGAAAATAGTCAAGTTGATATGGATGGCCATTAGTGTCTAAGGAACAATTTGTCTAGCTTTACCATATTTGCCATGGCGGTTACATTAAGTATGTAACTAAATATTGTTTAGCTTAAAGGTATACGTAGCTGTCGGTGATGCGAAGAGGATTTGTGGTATCGTCATTTTGAAAGTGTGATGTTAGTTAAATGATGACTTAATAGGATACTACTAATTACTTTATGGTCGCACGATTCATTTCTCATATGATTTGAAAACTGTATTTTGTAATACGACTTATGTAGCCGAGTGAAAATTGTTAGACAAAATATACAAATAAGTCTAATTGAATTAATTGTGGTAATTAATTGTTAATTACCTAATATTAAGAATTCTAATTAGGGTAGGACTCTACCAAGCTAATTATGTAATTATACATTAATTACTAAACTCTAATCCCTCCCTATAAATAGGGTATTCAGTACGCCTATTGACGAACTCCAGTTTCCTTACTCTCATGTGTTGAGACCCAAAAACATATATATGATTTCTCTCGAATTGTTGCATAATCATCTATGTATGCGAGATCTAATTCGTGGATTACAAGGAGACTCTAGTAGACTCCTGGTTTGTGTTCATGATATAATCAATCAAATGATTATGGTTCTATACGCTCCCTCATTAAAGGTACGATTTGTTATTGTATTTTTTCATTATTAGATCCGTTTTAATTAGATCTACAGATTGAATTTGCACAATTGAGTAGAAGAAAAATGTATGAAATCATCAACATTCATACCTCTCTCGATGAACACCAGTTGTGGTGTTGGCTGGTAGTTTGGAAATGAGAGACCATTGGGATGGATTGTGATCCTTCCTAAGGCTACACTGGTGCATTGGAACTGTTCCTGACTCTCATCCCAGAGCTCGGTGTTCTTCCCTCAGAGTTGATTCTACGGGAGGGTTGCGTTGCGTTCAGCTGTTGGAATCTGCATTGTTGCTCTTTGGAGAGGAAGGGTGTTCGGATAGTGAATGAATATGAGAGTAATAAGAATAGGAAGAAAGCAAAAAGAAACTTGGACGCTATTAATGGAAAATGTTAAGGTTAACTGTTAGATCTTGGACGGGGGTGGGATCGTTAGCTTATATACTGCTTCTTGTTTTTCTAGTGTGTGTCGCATTTTTCATATGTAGCATGGTGAGGTGATAGACACCTTGCCAATGGTGTTCTTAGGAAGAGAAAATTGTTGCAGAGAAATGGCGTACAGTATACATGGTGGAGTGGAATTTGTATTTGCTTACACCTAATACATGGGGGAGAGCACTTGTCCAAGATGGTCAGAGAGGAAATAGTTATCAATCACATTCAACTAAATTTTCATTCAACAAAATTTGTACTTATTCCGATGAGATAACAAAGGTGGAGTCATCATTTATTAAGAATCCACTTGGTTTTTGGTAAATACCATTTATTGGAATACATGTAAGAACGAGATAAGTGACTATACAATAGACAGAGCTCAGAATCAGTCAGAAGGGGTTGCCCTCTCAATGAGAATCATATCATATAATATAAAGGGATTGGGTACGTCTCGTAAGAGACTCGAAATGAGGAACCTTGTTAAATTTCAGAAGGAGAATCTAGTGTGCATATAGGAAATGAAATCTACCTCGATGTCAAGGTGGCGGTGCGAGCGATTGTGGCCAGATGATGATTTCGATTGGTGCCATAGTGACTATAATGGGAGATCTGGGGGTTTATTGTGCCTTTGGAGGCGAACAACAATGAAGTTAGTTTCTTTCTGGGAGGAGGCGGTCTTCTCGGTATAGAGGAACTATGGGTATAGATTCAATTCACTTTAAACTCCTGAATATTTACTCTCCATGCCCACTAAGTTTACAGAGAGGATTGTGGACTTGTATTGGCAATCTTATCTTTGGAGACCCAACTGGTCGTTGGTGTATTATAGGTGACTTTAATGCCATCAGGATTATATACGAACGATGGAGCTCTGCTCAACCCTCAAGAACTGAGATAGATGAATTCAATTAATTTATTTTGAATACATGACTAATAGATCTGTCGCTGCAAAAGTATAGATATACATGCTCTTCCCGTGGAGGTTTGTATTGCATCCGGCTAGACAAGTTCTTGTTGTCAGTACCCTAGCTACAACAATGGTCAAGTTTAATGCAGCTAGGGCTAGACAGAATTTCCTCATATCATAGACCGATTATGCTTAAAACGGATGAGCTTAATTGGGGTCCAAAGGCATTAAGGATGCTAAATTGCTGGAGTAAAGAGAGAGGATTCGATGAATTAGTAAAGACAGAATGGTCCAAGCTCAAGGTCAGTGGTTTTGAGAACTATGTCCTTCACAACAAGCTTAGGCTCATGCGTTTGCAACTTAATGAAAGGAACAAGCATCACTTTGGACCAGTTAAAAACAAAATTGATGTTCTAACATCACAGCTATGAAGATTCGATTGTATGGCTGAACAGAGAGCGCCCTCTGAAGCCGAGATATTGCAAAGGGAAGAAGTTTGGATTAATTTGCAACAGGCTATGATAAACAAGGAATTTAGCTTACTGTAGAAACCCATGATTAAGACTATTAAAGAGGGAGATGGTAACACAAGATACTGCCATGCTCGTGTGAATGATAACTACAGGATTAACAGCATAGGAGGTTTACATATTGAAGGAGGGTGGACGGAAGGAGTAAATGCAGTAAATACAGGAGCCACAAATCACTTCGCCACACGCTTTGATGAAGATAACTGGAGCAGGCCTACTTTAAAACTGCAGCCACACGAAGAGGATAATCTATTCCTGATTGTTGAATTTAAGGAGGCTGGGATTTGAAGTACTGTCTGGAGCTGTGCAACAAACAAGAGCCCTGATCCGGATAGTTTCAACTTCTCTTTTATTCAAAAACATTGGGAAATGACGAAGCATGACTACATAGCTTTCATTCAAGAGTTTCATAAGTTCAGTAGATTGTCTAAAGGTATGAACTCAACCTTCATCACCTTAGTTCCAAAGTTGACAAGTCCAGTTCAGATAGAACACTATAAACCGAGTTCTTTGGTCAGTTCGAGCTAACAATCTTAGTCAAACTACTGGCAAATAGGATAAAAACAGTTAAGAATAAAATCATCTCAAGGAACCAAACAACCTTTATCAAAGGGAGGCAAATATTGGATAGAGTACTTGTGGCAAACGAGGCTATCTATTCTGCCAAGAAATCTAAGAAGGAAACTGTGTTATTCAAGGTATATTTTGCCAAAGCTTTTGATACGGTCAGTTGGTCATTCTTATTATCTATGTTGGAAAAGTTTGATTTTTTCCAAGTATGGGTGAATTGGATCCGTAAGTGTATAACCACTCCTTACGCCTCGGTTCTAATAAATGGTAGCAGCGCTGGGGAATTCAAACTAAAGTGGGGTTTCCGCCAAGGAGATTCCTTATCTCTCCATATGCTGATAAATAGGACAATTGAGTTGAGAATGCGGGCTAACCTTATGGTTGGAGACTGTCTCATTTCCCACCTTCAATACGCTGATGATACGCTGTTGATAGATGAAGGATCATTGGAATCTATACGGCTTATGAAAGACATTCTGAGAATTTATGAGCTGATATTCGAATTGACAATCAACTTTGCAAAAAGCAGGCTTTTGGAGGAAACATTAAAAGTGAACTGTTGTGCATTTATGCCAAGATGGTACTATGCCAGTGTGCGGAGTTACTCTTCACATACTTAGGGCTATCGATTGGAGACAACCCATGAAGATTAAGATGTGGGAGAATGTGCTTGAAGTGGTGAATTAAAGGATGCAAAAGTGGGACACTAAGCTATTGTCAACTGCAAGAAAGATTACTCTCACAAAATATGTACTTTCAAGCTTGTTGATCTACTATCTGTCATTATTTAAGGTACCCGAGATTGTGGCCAAAAACTTGCAGTCCTTGATGCGTTCTTTTATGTTGAAACAAAAATCTACAAACTCTCGGCCTATCCACTGGATATCATGGGAGGATATGAGTTGCAGTGTCAAAGATGGAAGGCTTGGTTTGAAAGATATAAAATTGATGAACTTGGCAGTTTTGTGCAAATGGCTATGGTGCCTGAAAACAGATTCAACAAGTCTATGGAGCAGAATCATTAAAACCAAGTATCTGAAGCTACAAGACCATCTGAGCGATTGGAGTTTATTGACTATGCCAGACAAAGTTTCAAACCTATGGAAGGACATTTGGGAATTACCATTGCATACTGGTTTAATAAGAGAATCAATCTTCAAATTGCTGAAGGGGATCAAGGCTTATTTTGGCGTTACAACTGGAGTGGAGAGGGTTGTTTTGCTCTAAGATTTGCAAAATTGTTCAAACTGAGTACGCAGCAGAATGCAACGCTGGCGAACTAAGGACAAACAATTCGAAATAGAGCAACTGAAACCTAGCTTATAGACGTCCTCTCCGGCCATGTGAACTGGCATTCCAAGAAGAACTAATACAGGTGGCGCCCTATGTAGGACTGTCACCCTCGAACTAGACTGTTGGAGATGGTCAGGGGAGACGTCAGGAATATACATAGTTTCCTCCGTTTACTCAATCTTACTTGTAGAACAGAGGAACCATGATGCCCCTCATAAGGAACTTGCAAGTTCGTGGTGTAAAATCTCTCCAATAAAAGTTCAATTATTCACCTGGAGGCTATTACAAACAGAATACAGACGGTGGACAACTTATAGCGGAGAGGAATTCAAATTAATGCAGTGGAGCTGTATCATGTGTGGAACAACAATTGAAATGGTGGATCACTTATTCTTGTACTGTTCTAATGCTTCTGATCTATGGAACAAAGTCTATGATTGGTTTGGTCTATCACATATCGTTACCAAGGACATCAAAGAACAATACTACACTCATATGAGGATGATCAAGGGGAGTGCTGAAAGTGAGATCTGGAAGGCGTTGTGGCAGGCTGTGGTCTGAACCTTTAGGAAGGAAAGAAATGAGATTTGGTTTGACATAGAGACAGAACACCTAATGCAACCACTGAAGGGGGTGCAACTCAGCACATGGCATTGGTTTTGTGCAACAAAATAGAATTTCAGAGGCACTACAACAAGGGACTGGATTAGGTCTCCATGGCTCTGTTGTGCCATTCTGTTTTTATGATTGTTTTATTATGTGTTAGACTCATTTAGTGCTTAGCAGCCTCCTGCAGGGTGTGCAGATCTCGTTTGCCGCCATGGCTATGCACTCCCTTATTACAATGTAGAGTGTAAGCCTATTGGGCATTTATTAATTAAAGGTTAAATCACAAAAAAAAACAGTGTGTTGGCCTGGATTTTCAAAAGTGGTTTAGGCCAAGATGGATCTATGAATTAGTTTTTAGTGGGGTTAAAATTTTGTTGGGGTGCATAAAAAAAATTTAGAGGTGGAAATAAAAAAATAATTTAGGAGGGTGATGTGTTGCT
>JAOWBN010231185.1:0-24435 GCA_028565015.1 Pinguicula moranensis
TTGAGGTTTCATGTGAATGGTACTCTATTTTCACTACGGTGACCAGTACATTGGGGACAATTTTAATTGGAGGCTAGATGATAAATGTAGGGTCACTGCGAGGACATCGCAGTTAGGATGTCCAGATGGAAGCTTGCTTTCTTTGTACTCTGTAAATATTATGTATATAAAATTTGGCATTTCAAAAAAATATATATATATATAATGTTATTTACAATATGAAGAAAAATAAAACAAAAGGATAAAAAGAACCAAAGGACTATGGAGAAAACATCCAGGACAGCGAGAGGTACTCCACTAGTTGGTATCTTGATTTTGAGCTATTGCCCTATCTTCCCTTCGTACCATCCAGCATAGTTAAGGGTGATCTAGTATATGACTCACTCAACGTTATAGTAAATCACAAAGCAACTCAACATTCAAATCATTGCCATCATCCGATCTTCACCAAATCATAACATCATGACTATTACATTATCAACTCCCTTTTTTTTTATAGAGATACTGGTACATAGCTCATTTATGTTTGGTGATCTATCCATACATTGTGTAAAGGAGACTCTGGTTGGGCATGGAAGCATATCAGATCAATTTCAAGAAATAACTAGAGAGAATCCTTATCATGGACTTAAGTTTCACTTTTCTGCCTAACATCCTTGTGTTGAAATGTCAGCTACCGTCTTCTCATGTTTCTCATAGATACATATGTGGTCAGATTGTCATTCTCATCTGGTTTTTATACAGTCTAGACTCGGATCATGCATCAGGCAAGAAGGAAAACTCAGTAGTGATCTTAGAGCCAAGTTATGTTTCTGATTCTGTAGATGTATATTGCTTGAATTTCTAGCTCTCCCTATCCTGTACCAAGATGAAACATATAGCAGTAAGAGCATCAAGTAAGGTTTTAGTGGGGGAACTTATCCTTTGTAGGACAGCAGTTTGCATTTCTGCAATTGAGGTCTTCTCCATCAGATTCCTTGAGAACCTTGAGCACAGTAGTTCTGTCTTCCATCAGTGATACCTGTTGTAGTTTGGTGGCCCTGTGAAACCTCTTGGCTGAAGTAATTCGGCTAAACTGCATGCAGGTTGCAGGTTGTAGCATCCAGTCATCTAGAGAGTAAGGGAATTGGCCAGGTTTTTTCTTGGCTTTGATCCCCAACCAAGTGTTTCTCTGTATGGCTTGGACTTCATCTTCTGTATTTCCTTCGAAGTGTGTTCTTTTCCTCAGCTTCTAGACCTGCAAGTTGAATGAGATCCATATAGTCTTCCATGCTTCCAGGTTAGTAGCTGTTGGTTTACTGGAGCATAATTAAAGGAGGTTTGGCACTTCTAGTATATTACCCCCCTCTGATGCAAACCATCTTTGAATTCCCTACCATATAGAGAGTGTTATGTTAAATGATTTAAATAAATGAAAGAATGTTTATGGACCTATTTGACATAGGATGCAGCCAATATCCCGATCATGTGGGATGATCCTTCTGTTCTGAAGTATTGTTCTCACTGACAGTGCTTGTAATATGGATCTTCATGACATTATTATCTACTTCTTTGGTGAGAACCTGTTCCATAGATAAGTTAGTTAGCCAATTTCTTCTGTTGGTATTACATGATCAGATTCATCCATTTGATGCTAGTATGCTGAGCTAACTGCGTAGCAACCATCCTTTCCTCCCCTGAAAGTATAATGGTCAGACCCTCCTAAATTTGGTGTTTTATCCTGCAATAGGAAAAAGAGATTGGTCAGCTGGATATTCTCAGCATTTCTAGTTGTCCGTCTCCACTGTATACCCCATTCCCAGCAATTGTCTGTCCATGTGCCAGATGCTGATACACAAGCCTGTTTATCTGATGCTATTCTGTATAATTCTGGAAAAGTTTCAGCCATTATATTGGGGGCACACCATTTATCTTGCCAGAACCTAACTCCTGCCCATGTGCCAAGGTGGATGTCCACATTATTTCTGTACCAGCTTTGGTTGATGAGCTCCTGCAAATCCGTCCACCAGGAGGAAGCATATGCTTGGCCTCTTCTTGGTCCTCTGGTAGACATTGTTTGCTGTTGAGGTTCCTTCAGCTCCCTTAGATTTCCTAACTTCAATCCATGATCATAGCATACCAAGATCTTATTATAGTTGTAGCCAGATTCTCTTTGCCCTGTAGCAGTCTCTCTCTCCATTTACCCATAAGAGACTTGTTATAAGTATTAATGCTACGGATTCCAATACCACCATTAAGAATAGGCAAATAGATTTTTTTCCATGATGTCTAGTATGTCTTCTTCCTTTCACAAGTTGATCCTCAGAAAAAGTCCCTCTGTAGGGCTGTGAGCTTTTTAATAACCATTTTTGGAGCTTTGTAGAATGAGAAAAAGTGCAGGGGTAGGGCAGTCAGGACTCCATTAATAAGAGTCATCTTCCCACCTGTACTTAGAAGCTTGTTAAATCAAGTGCTGAGGGTCCTTTCAACCTTTTCTATCACTACCATGACATTAAGCTGCCATGACATTTTTATGTGATGGTTAAGTCCTACAGGAAGACCCAGATATCTCAGAGGTAAGCCACTCAGTTTACAGTTTAGATAGGCTGACATTGCCTCCAATTCTGGTTGTGGTATGTTGATGCCATGGAGGAGACTTTTATGAAAATTAACTCTTAGGCCAGATATCAATTCAAAGTTCTGAAGTATAGCCTTGAAAGTTGTCGCTGTTTCCCATGATGCCTTACCAAATAAAAGAGTATCATCCGCAAACTGAAAATGAGAGACTTCAACGTTGTTCCTACCAATCTTGAGAGGTTTGAAGGTCTGCAGTGTGATGGCTTGTCTCAGTAGTACATACAGTCCCTCGGCTGCTATGAGAAAGAGGATAGGGGATAGTGGATCCCCCTGTCTCAAACCTCTTTGGGGGATAAACTCAGTATTAGGACTACCATTGATGAAGATGAAAGTAGTTGCAGAAGAGAGGAGTTCCCTTGTCCAGTTAATCCAGATCGGAGGGAAGCCTATATTTTTCATTGTTTTTAGGAGGTAGGACCAATTAATAGTATCAAAAGTCTTCTCAAAATCTACCTTAAGTATGAGAGCTTTCTTCCTCAACTTCTTTGTCTCATCTATCACTTCATTGGCAATCAGAATACTGTCCAACAACTTCCTACCTTTCAAGAAAGCCATCTGAGTTGGGGCTATGATGTTTTCTAGCACTGGTGCCAATAATCAGGACAGAACTTTGGAGATGATTTTAGGCATAGTACCAATCAGTGTGATTGACCTAAAATCCTCCACTTTCATTGGATTTTGCTTCTTTGCCACTAGTGTAATATGTGTTGCATTACTCACAATTGCAATTATGCTATTCCTGTAAAATTCAAGCAGCATCTGGTAAGTCTCATCCTTTATCAGATGAATGAAGTGTTTTATAAATGCAAAGTTCAGTTCATCAGGCCCTGTACTATTCGAGCTTCCACGGGATTTAATTGCCTCAATCATCTCATTTTCTGTGAATGGAGAGATGAGGCAGGCTCCATCAGCATTAGTTAATTTGGTGAATAGGGATGCTGGAAGTGTTGGTCTTAGCCAATGGATCTCTTGATACCTCATCTCAAAGTGTCTTCTAAAGTAGTTTTTTTACCTCTAGGACATCTTCCAGCCACTGGTGTTCATCCCATATTCCATGTATAGTTCTCCTGTTTCTATGTTTGTTCAACCATCCATGATAAAAAGCAGTGTTTGCATCACCTTTTTAGATCCATTAAAGTTTGGATTTTTGGTATAGAGTATTGTCCAATAGTCTTGTGGTTTGATCTATCTGAGACTTCAGCTCCCTAGCTTTCTGTTGTATTTCAGGACTTATACTCTCTGAAAGTTCTGCCTATAGTTCGACAGATTTGAGTTCTTATAGGATCCTTTTCCTTTCAACAGTTAGATCCCTTGGAGCACATGTGTTCCATCTCTTTATAGCCATCCTTGTAGCCTTCACCTTAGGCATGATTCTTTGATTGGCATATCTCAGGGTACATGGAAGATTCCATGTTTCCTCAATTAGATTGTTATATTCCTTATCCTCCAACCAACTATCCAGAACCTTGAGAGGTTTTGGTCCCCAGTTTTTAAAGGAGGTGGATAAGCACACTGGAATATGGTATGAATTCAACTTATCAAGTCCAGTTTGAGTCCATTCCATAGAAGAGTTAATCCATGTCTCATTTAAGAGAAATCTGTCCAGGCGGCTCATACATTTGAGGGAGCTAGGGTACCATGTAAACTTCATCCTGGACATGGTTAGGTCCTGTAGTTTAATTCTCCATAAGAAGTCCTTAAAAGTAACCTTCTCTGGAGCATAATTTTGATGAGAAACACCTTTCCTCTCTTCCTTCCTTAGGACTGTATTGAAGTCCCCCATAATGCACCATCTTTTATCCTGTTTGTTTTTGTAAATATTCTCCAGTTCTTGCCACTGAGCCATCTTCATATGCAGGCCTAAAGGTCCATATATATTGATCATATTACAAACAACAGCATCATTGTTCCATGTACCAGTAATCCCTAAGAAACACTCACCAGAGAACATACCAATTTTCCTGAATTTCTGACTGTTCTACAAGCATAGCAAGCCACCCGATTCTCCTACTGAACTTGTGTATGCCCAATCAAAAGCTTAATCATACCAAATCTTCTGGTAAAGTCGCATGTCCACTTTGTCAAGTTTTGTTTTGGTGTACAATCAGTTCCTTCACTCTCTTTCTCTGGCCTCCCCCAAGCCCTCTAACATTATATGTTATTCACTTCATGGGGGTCTTGTTCCTTGTCTGTCCTACTTCTTGAGCCGATCTCAGGTTTACCCTGATCTAAATGACTTGATTTCACAGGTCTATTCATCATGGCTAGCATAGCTCTAGCAGCTATAGTAGACTGACCATAGTCTATCCCTAGTTCTTGTCCCAATTCTATAATTTCGGTCTATCTCATTGCTTTCAGGCAGGGGAGAGGTCTGTTTTACCTACAAATCAGTTGGCTCTGAACTGTTCAGTTTATACTTAGGTGACTGTTTTTCTAACAATTGCCCTAACCAGCTATCCAAAGTTTCTTCTTCCTTCACATGGGCTGCTGTCATTTCTCTCCTTGCCATACTTCTGGTTCTAGGTCCTTTTTCTCTGGGATGAGGTAAGACTTTCCTCTTACCTATGGTGGGGGTAGTCATATCCTGAACAACAGATGAGGTCCTCATCAGTAGGGGGAAGTCTTGCATCAGGTTGTCTTGCAGGTTACCTTCATTTCTCTCATCTATGTGAGTCTGGTCATGCATGCTACTTATGTTACAGTCATTTTCTTGTAAGGTATGTGTAGGCTTGTTCTTCCACACAACTAAAGTAGCGAATGTTGGCCATCATTCCAACTTAGGGAGGCTCCAGATGTTAGTTTGACCTGCATTAGAGGGAGTAATGTCAGTAGCCTTATCAGTGATAGGAGTCGTATTACCTGCATGGCATGACATATTCACTTTTGGGGTAGTTGTTACCTGGTGTGAACTCCCACTATCCGTCAAGCTCTGATCCAAGCTGGTATTTGAATCATCCATCATTAAAGTCTCTTCTGAAACAGAAGATGAGAGCTCAGACCACACAATAGGTGAGGATTTATGCTTGGCTAACTCTCTGATATAAAGGGTATATGACTTGGTTTCTAGCTCTACAGATAGTGTGGTAGGAATCTGATTAGCAATGTCCAGTTCAATCAGCATTGTTGCTGCATCCATCAGGTTTCCCAAGGCTTGTCCAATTTGCTCCAATTGTGCTTCTCCATGCAGTTAGGGGGATGCCTAAAATTTTCATTCATGCTATTCTAGTGGTACTGACATTATCTATTGTCTCTTGTCAGTCAGCTAAGGGTTGTAACAACCAGTGTGATAACCACAAACTGTCATTGATTAGATTTGCTAGTTCTACTCCATGTTCCTCCTTCCATATAAGTACCTTACCTGGTCCTATAGAGCTGACAGTAAGAGTATAATATCCAACTCTCTTCAGTTCAGTCTGGAACTCACATTGGCCATCCTTTCATTTGAAAAGTCCCACCTTCCCACCAGTTAGGAACGTGGCTTTACTCACATCAAGTTTCAGAGTGGGAGTGGTAACCAGTTTTGACTGGACTTGCTTAACCTTCCAGATCTTCCTTCGTGGCAAGTATTTTTTTCTCTTAATCTTTTTCGCTGGCTGTTCTTCCTCCTTATTTATAGGTTTGGATTTTTAAGACTGGCCCTGAAGTATATTCCCAAAGGACACAGGAACATTGACAAGCTTTGTCTTAGATTTGATTTCAGTAGGATGAGCTTCTGGTTTCCTCTTCTGATCCATCTGGTGTATGGGGCTAGCAGGTCTTCTAGTTTAGTGGATATTTAGCTCTGTTTGCATGCAGTTTGTAAGCGCCAAACCAGATATTATTCAACTGATATTCCAAGTACTTCAGTTCCCAAATATGCACATACTCAACAAACGCAAAGTGGAAGCTATCCTGTCCTTTCGTACCACCCATCCTTAAAGCCTGCAGATTCCATGCATTTTCAATACTTTCTCTAACTTCTCAACCGGACAGGTAGATGGAAAATTTGAGATAAAGAATGTATCTCTACTGCATTGACTATCTCTATTAAATGTACCAAGCTAGTACGAATCAATTGCCTTAACAGCAGGTACCTTATTAATGCTCATATTATGCATCACAACTTGGGCATAAGAGGCACCTCTATTGTCTAGTCTGGTGGCAGTCTTGGTCGCTGCATGATTCTTGGGCCAAGCCTCGCATGAATAGAGCACATATCTATCACTCCAAGCTACCTAGCATAGCCTATACCTGGTAATTCATACCTTTCCTCATCCTGTCATTTAGTTCGAAGGGTACAAAACAACCTCTGTTGCAATATGAGGTAGGATTTCCTCATGTGCCTCAGTTGCTTGGAGGGGATGTTTCATGAATCAACCATGAAGATGGTATATTTAGTAACCTAGAGTTGCATTAGGGTGCTTGTATACTGTGGCATGAACAGTTCCTACTCCATAAACACAACAAGAGACAGCAAAGAGAAGGAAGCTCCCCGGGCACCAAAGGTGTCCTCGGGGAAAGGGTGTTTCAGTTTAGCTGAGGTAGCAGTTTGTAGGAATCTCAATCGAGGTCAAGCTAGTCTGTTGAAGGTGGAGCACGGAGGAGAAGGTCATTGTTCATGCATCGCCTTGTAAGGAGAGAAAAGAGGGGCGAAGGAGGGTTTGACTGGGAGTCAATTGATTATCTCACTAACTTAAGATGGTAAAATATTATAATAAAAAGTTTAAGTAGCAAAGTATTACATAAACCAAAGTTCAAGAAGAATAAGTCCACAATCTACAACGTACCCAGTATATTCCCAACTAAGTTGGGGTCTGGGGGTCAGATGTACGCAACCTTACCCTTGTAATTAAACAAAGAGGTCATTTCCGTTGCGACCCAATATGCATTGCGTCATTTGATGTATTGAGTTCCAGTAACTTCACTAAATAGAAGCACTGAAGTTTAATAGAGCCATTTTGCTCTAGTCCATTATAAGCACAAAGCTAAAAGAATTATCAATGATAACTCTTTTAGTCCCGTTTGCAATGGATAATTCAAGAAAAATAAGTGAATTTTACAAAAAAATAAAACAAAGGAGAACTGGGAGGTGTTGCGCCTTCTCAAAGTAGGCTTTTATTTAGGCCTGGTCAAGACCTCATTTGATTAATCGGGCCTTCTTTTCACATGGGCTGGGCTTTGAATTGCGCATTCAAAAGAAACACTATCAATCAAAAAATTATCCATTATTTCTGATCGGATAATGGTTGATTTTTTTTTTCCGCCAACACCAAAACTCAAATCAAAATCATTCCCCTCTACAACATACGCATACATCCATTTTAACACTAGGTCAAGGGGACTATCCAATAAGGCTTCACAATGGAGAAATGGTGCACACAAGATTTTTTGTCGGTTAAAAAGTATAACAAAAATATACCATAAAATCAATTAAATCATAAAATGTTAATTACACGAGTCTCTAGAGTTTCATTTATAATTTATTTTCAGAACTTACTTTTCACATTTGGATTTTCATGTCTAGCTATTAAACAAGAGGTTGAGTCCGAATCCTCTCAATTTCAAATTATTATTATTTTTTTATCGAAATTAGTAATAAAAAAATTAGAAACTGATCAGTCATAACCTCGGTTCAATTATGATATTTCATAAGCATAACCGAACTAAATAACCAATTATTTTTGGATATTCGATTTAATTATTTGTGAATTTTCGGTTAACTAAATTACCGACAATTTTTTTGTTCATCCATAATCTTCAGGATTATCTAGGTTTATGAGGAATAAAGGTTCAAGTCAAAGCTTGTAGAAAATTGCCGGGTTTGAGGGTCCTACCTGCGAACTCGGCCAATCCGGTTTGCATGTCCATTTTTTCATAGTCGCCATTCGCGGGTCCAAACCCGAAAACCCAGGAATTTAGTAAATTTAATTAATTAAATGCCAACCACGATTATAGTTGGTTTAGGATAGGGTTATATAATAGCCGTTTGAACCAAATGGCTATATATCTTTATCTTATTTATTTTTAGTTCCTAACCCAATAGATTAATTCCTATAATTTTATTTTATTTTGGATAAGCTAAAATAAAAGTGTACATAATTACAAAAACACTACAAAATAAATATTTACATCGACGATTATTCTACTAGCCAACTCCTATCGCTACCTTTTTGAGAACGATCTTTACTTCTATCCACCTCCTTACCCGACCTTCAGTATAGCTTAGGGTGATCTGGTATATGGCTCCCCTAACTTCATCGTAGATCACATAGCATCTCAGCATTCAGTTCATCGTCATTGTTCGCTTTTCTACCAACATACTGTCATGGATATCAACTTATTAATTCTCCATTTTATGAGGATATTGGTACATAGCTCCGGTATATTTATATAGCTATCCCTTTATTGGATAGAGGAGGATAATTCCGTTTCCAGAGTATAAGATCACAACCAAAGATGATTAATAGAGCTGCCTGTGGATTGGTCTTGTCTTTCTCTTGTTATCCTTTCCTACTGTCAGTGTATATTCCATGCTTGATTTAAAGAGTTTCAACCCCTTCCCTCAATCCATCAGACAGATTGTAAGATGGAGAGCAAATATCACAAAAACGTTCTGTGATATTATTGCATAACAATCCTCGGAACAATTGTCATAAGGTACATATGCTTCACATTGTGCCATTTCATCCTGCTCTTGCTTACACAGAAAAGGTTCAATTTAGTGCTGGATCCATGAAGTCACATTTAAATTAATCCGACAACTTCAGAGTCCTCTTCAGCCCTATACCATATTGAAAAGTACAAAGAATAAGTGATGCCATTAGATATGAATAAGGGAGTAGGGTTGTTACTTCCACTCCTTGTAACAAGATTAAGGGAGTAGGGAATTATAGATTAATTCCTATAATTACCCACCAACACTCTTTATTTTCCTCCCCCCATTTCAACTAAACTCTCTAGTCTTTACTATTCTTATCAAAACTTTCAAGTTTTTTTTCACAATATTTTGTCCACTAATTTCAAGCTCTCTTTTACATTATTTTGTCCAAATTAATTTTCTTATCTCTTTAAATTATTTGTCCACAAATGATCAATTACAAGATCCAAGGAGGGGCCAATCCTTAGGTAACATATTTTGTAAGTATTTTCTAAGTTATATCTTTTTTTTGTAAATTCTTTGATTTATATTATGAAATTAATTTCTAGATCACAAAGAACGGCTTTGTCATCAAGAAAACAACGGAAGATCTACTCAAAAGTATGGGACTCATTTGATAGGAATAAAGAGTATGATAAGGATTAGTCGCTTTTAGTAAATACAATATGCAAAAAAGAGTCAAAAATGTTTATTAGGCAAATTCAAGCGGTGGAACATCTACTCTCAAAAAACACATGCTTACTCATGTGGAGGAGAATACATTAACTCACATCCAAATGAAACTCCAATTTGGTAAAGATGGTTTAGTAAGTAATTTGGCATTACAATTCTAGAGTAGTTAGAGAAGAATTAGTTAAATTAATTTGTGATTGTGATTTACCAATAAAGTTCGCTGATAATCATTTTTTTTTTTGAAGATTTTTGCAAAGCACTTAATCCGGATTACCAAAGAATGAGTAGAGCTAGTACTAGATTCGGTATAATTGAATATTTCAAGAGAGTTTGTGCTATACACAAAATAAATCCTAAAAAATTAAGTGGTGACACAACCATAAGATGAAATTTTACTTATAAAATGTTCAGGGATGCTTTAATTTATAAAGAGCCTTTAATGATTATATTAGAAATACTACGAGGATGAATGCATTAGAAGATCATGAATGATTTACAATTCAAAATTTTGTTTATTTTTTGAAATAGCTTTATGATGTGATGTCACTATGGAATCGTAAGGCATTTATTATGTGACCTATTCAAACATTTTGAAAATGGTTAGTATAGTTGAGATAATATTACTTAAAAAAGTACATGAAGAAGTACTTGGTCCTATAGTAGCCTACATGATTGAAAAATTTAATTATGATTGGTTAAATATTACCCCTTTACATTGTTATGCAATGATTGTAGATCCTAGGATAAGATCCAAAGGTTTGATGAGAGGTCTTCCATCTTGATGGCATTGTTGGTCTAACATTATGATATATATTATAAGGAAGTTTAATTTTGCGCGAAATATTCTTTTAGTATGAATTTAAGTAAGGTCATTTGATTGGAGAAGCACCTGATCAACATCTTAAGCCTGATGACTCATGCGATTATTTCAACCCCAATGGTCCCGATGTCGGTGAGGATACTTCAACACCATCAACAACACCCGTTCGTAATGGGCGTACCCTTTATCTCAAAAAGGTTGTAGTACCAAAGAATGGGGGAAAGAATTTGGATCTTTTGAAATGGTGACAATCTCGTATGGTCCAATACCTGGTGTTTTCAATTTTAGCATGTGATATTCTCACAATACTGGCATCTGCGGTATCTTCGGAGTCCGTATGTAGTACTGCAAAGCAAATTTTGGACGATAAAAGAAGAATATGTTTGACAAACGAAATGGTGGAGATATTATCGTGTATACGTGATTGGAATCGCGATGATAGAATACTAGAAAAGATATTTGGAAAACAAAGACAATGAAGTCCAAGATGGAAATAAAGATGAAGATTGGATAGTACAAACATTATTTTGTATTGGTTATTCACAGTTATAGTTTAAATATCAAGTTTTTTTTAAATGTATTTGAAGATTAGTTCTTCACATTTTTATTTCAGGTGCATATCTGATATATACGAAGTATTTGAAGTTGTTGTTGTTTTAAACATTTTTTTTTACTTTTAATAGTTTAAATAAATAAATAATTGGGCTGGCAGGGTCCGAAAAGCCTCGCAGTTATGGGCCTACAACCCGTAAAACTGGTAGTTTACTGATCTGGACCTGCGAGCGTTTTTGTGGGGTCACGAATCGTGGGTCTATTCTTGATTTGTGAACCCGTATGTACACCTTTTGTCCAAGTAGACGGAACATATGGTTTAATTGAGGAATGACCAACAACAGTTTCCAATTAACTGGTCAACAACAAGAGTTAAATGTCTACAAAAGTATATATATATGTGTACTTAACAAAAAAAAATGCAAATTAGGAAGATGGCCTCTCTGTTAGTGAAGATCAAGGTAATACAGCGGGCCCCACCTGATTAGCATCATCCCTACAATCTCGTATTCTGTTTAGAGATTAGTCAAATCTTGTATTCCATATTCTTTGTAAATTACTGTAATTATACAATGTACAATACTCTATATAATTGTGAATATACACGTAGACTGGATAATTGAAGATCCGGTCTCCTTCCTAGTTCTCACGATCTTCTCTCAAACTTTTCACTCTTTCATGGTATCAGACCAATTTGGCTCACACCCCTTTTGATCGATCCGCAATAGTTCTACAGCTCCTAATCCGTGGAATCGAATTCGTCCAGATCTAGGGTCGTAGTTTGTATTTCAGAATTCTAATGGCAACTCCTTCGGTATTCACTTCACCAAGTCTCCCATAGGTGATCATTACGAAGTGTAATGGCTCTAATTATCTTGTCTGTGCATTGTTGATAGCACCGAGAAACAGCCATCCAAATTCATTGATGATGAACGGATGAAACCAAATCCCGATTTTCTGATTTGGTTAAAAAAGGATAAGTATTGCTTGGGTTGGATTAATTCTACTCTCACTGATCGTGTTCTCGCGCTGGTTTTTCATCTGAAAAGCTCTTTGACCGTGTGTCTATTCTTAGCCAAGAAATATTCTGGTAAAAGTAAAATTGATCTGTTAGATCTTCGTTGGAAGTTGCAGACTTTATCGCAGGGATCCATGTCTTGTAATAATTATATTAATTCTGCTAAATTACTGGTTGTTGAACTAATGATGAATTGAACTGAGATTTATGAGGATGACCTTATGTCTTGTATAGATGGTGGTCTTCATTCTCAATTCGACTTGTTTATGGCAAATATCAATATTCTCCGAGAAGAGAATCCGATGTCTCTTGATAAATTCGAAAAATCTCTTTTGTCGTATGTTGCAAAAGTTCATGTTATTGTAGTAGAACCCGTTGCCTTCTACGTGTCTTCGGGCAGGCAACTCAATCGTGATTCGAGGCAGTCCAGAAATCTCTTGTGTGATTCACGGCATTAGCAAAATAACTCACGTCGCAACTTTCTTGGACAATATAACAATTACCGTGGCCCTTCAGTGCATCTAGCCCATCCGGTCCAAAACTTTCAGCAGCTGCGTGGCAGCCCACGTGGTCGTGGACGGATGGGCTAGTGACTCTCTCCTGGACCAGACCGCGGAAACCTTCTCGAACAACAATCTTACAAGCCGCAGGTGTAATCTCACAGCCCATTAGCAGATGACTCGTATGGCGAGTAGAATTCCACTGCAATAAAATGCCAGATCTGCTATAAGTATTATCACACTACCTTGGATTGCTACCAACGTATGAATTTTTCATTTGAAGGATGTCATCCACCGGCTCAGCTAGCTACATTGGCTCCACAAGCCAATCTGGATATTGATGATAGTATTTGGTTCGTAGACAGTGGAGCTAATGAACACATTGCCAATAGATCTGGTTCCCTTGCATAGCAGAAGGCCTATTCTGGATCTGACTCAGTAGAAATGGGTAATGGTACAGGTTTGAGGATCATGAATACTGGCTCATTAAAAATTACTAGTCCTATCAGGCCTTTACAGTTATCTAGTGTCTTACATTGCCCTAATGCTTCAGCTACTCTTCTCTTTGCTTACAAATTTTGTGTCGACAATAAATTCTATTTCGTCCTAACTGATCGTGGCCTCTTTATTAAGAACAACAAGACAGGACAGACGTTGATGAAGGGACCGAGTAGTGTTGGGATGTACCCAATCCAACTTTGCTCTTTTCGACCTTCTCCATTACCTAACATCAAAAGAGCCCTTGATGGAGTTGTCGAATTTAGACCGACCTTCTTTGTTTGGCATGCACGGCTTGGTCACTCCTCTCCAGTTACTGTTCGTATGCTATTTCTCATTCTAAATTGCCTTATGTAGGAAACCTTAATTTTGTATCGGTCTGCAAACGTTGCTTGCTTGGGAAGAGTAAGCAGTTACCGTTTGAATTGTCTACTCGTGTTACTTCTAAACCTTTAGAACTGATTCACTCTGATGTATGGTCTCTCTCTGTATTTTCTGTTCAAGGATTCCATTATTATGTTATATTTGAAGACGATTTTACTCGCTTTACTTGGCTATATCCACTCAAAGCAAAATCTGATGTGTTTCAAACCTTTGTCACATTTTAAGCAATGGTTGAAAATCAATTTTCTCATCAAATAAAACAATTTCAAACCGATTGTTGGGGGTGGGGTGGGGGGTGAATTCTGCTCTAACGTATTTAAAGCTTTTCTTGATAAAAGTGGTATCACTCACTGTTTGTCTTATCCTCATACACCTCAGCAGAACGATCTTGCATAGCGTAAACATCGTCACATAGTTGGAATGGGACTTACTTTCTTAGCTCAGTCCCGACTTCCTTCAAAATTTTGGGTAGAAGCTTGCTATACAACTATTTTTGTTATTAAACGACTACCTACTTGTGTTCTGCATAATATCCATCCATTTGAAAAATTGTTTATTTTTTGCCTGACTACTCTCGGTTTAGATGCTTCGAGTGTGCATGTTATCTTTTGCTTCGTCCCTATAATTCTCGAAAACTCATGTTCCGTAGCTCTAAATGCATTTTCCTGGGGTACAGTACCCAACATGTTGGTTTCAAATATCTTGATCCTATTTCATGCATTACTTATATCTCTCGGCATGTGATTTTTGATGAGACTGTCTTTCCGAGTCATCCCTCAACTACTAATTCTTTTGCAGTGATTGTCCCTAATTCAGGTATTATCTCATCCATCACTAGTCCATTCGTTCAATCTCCTATTTTTTCATCTGACGTCTAAGGTGCACCGTCGGCTGCATCTTCTTCTACGCGTTCTCCCTTGGACGGCCCCTCCTCCCTGCTTCCAGAGCATCGTCCGCGTGTAGCCACCTTACAACACTTCTTTCAGTCAGCGAGACCATCGAACAACCCTGTCCCCTGCCAGGCACTCACCCATCACATGATGAGCTCGCTGATCCTCCTCCACCGCATATCACAGGCGGTGCTCAGACGCCGATTCTTCTCGCTGGCACTTCGGCAGTAGGTCCCTCGGGCCATGAGTCCTCCGAGAATTGATCGCAGGAAATATGTCCTCAGTCATCAAGCCGTCTCGCTTAGACCTCACTTGAGTTAGTTTCTTTTCCTGACCTTGGAGATGCTTTGGATCCAGGCCCTAATCTTCCCCACATAACACCTCCTACCTCACGTGTTGATCGATCTCAGATAGGTTTATCACGTCCTAAACAATTTCCTAATTATCATCTATATACTGCTACTCGTCATCGTTTTCAAGCCCTTATCAGTGTTCATGTACCGTGTGAACATTCTACCTACCTGCAAGCTGCCTCGTTTTCAGAGTGGATAATTGCTATGCAAGTAGAGTTTGATGCATTGGTTCTATGTCTTCGCCCACCTGGCCAGCATGTTATTCGTTGCAAATTTATCTACAAGATCAAACAAAAATCAGATGGTTCTATTGACAAATACAAGGCTCGACTCATGGCTCGTGAGTTTGAGTAGGAGTATGGCCTTGATTTCTCTAAAACCTTCAGCCCTATGGTCAAAATGGCTACCCTGCGTCTATTCTTTAGTTGTTCAATATTCATGGTCTATCCGACAGCTTGATGTGTCTGACGCATTCCTCAATGGTGACCTTGAAGAGGTTGTGTATATGGAGCAACCATCAGGTTTTGTGTCCTCTCAGTTCCCTGATCATGTATGTTCTCTACAAAAGGTTTTTTTATGATCTAAAGCAGGCACCAAGGTCCTGGTATGTTCAGTTATCTGGTGCTCTTGCGGATATTGGATTTGTTTGCTCGGTCAACGATTCATCTCTCTTCATGTTTCACTCGGCAGTAGTACATCTATTTGTCTTTGTTTATGTTGATGATATTCTTGTCACAAGGTCCTTTATCTATGCTATTATTGGACTAATAGATAACCTAAAAGTTGCTTTTCGTCTTCGTTATTTAGGCAGGTTGGGTTACTTCCTTGGTATTGAGGTCATTCGAGATGATTCCGGATTACATCTTCGGTAGTCCAAGTACATTTAAGATTTGTTAAAATGTTTCAAAATGGATGGTGCAAAGCCACTGTCGTCACCGCTTGCTCGAGTTGGTTTTACTCTTTACCGTCAAACTGTTGGTGCTCTACAATACTGCACCTTGACATGCTCGTATATTTCGTTCTCAATTATTCAGTTGTGCCAACATCTTCACAGCCCATCAGTTGTTCACTGGGGAGCAGCTAAACGTGTACTAAACTATCTAAAAGGTACCCCAGATCTGGGTTTATGATACACGCCTAGTTCTCTACAGCTCCAGGCCTTCTGCGACTCTGATTGGGCTGGGGATCCCACGGACAGACGGTCTACAACCAGGTATAGCATATTTCTTGGATCTTGTCTTATCTCATGGTCCGCTAAGAAACAAAGTGTTGTCTCACGATCCAGTACTAAAGCAAAATATCAAGCTTTGTCCCTCACTACTGTTGAACTTTACTAGATTCGCATGCTCTTTCGGGATTTTTAGATTCCCATAGATGATTGCCCAGTTTTATGGTGCGATAACATAGGTGCTCTCGCCTTGGCTTCAAATCCAATTTTTCATACTCGCACTAAACACATTGAAGTTGATTATCACTTAATTAGGGAGAAGGTTCTAAACAGAGATATCATTATTAGATATCTCAGTACTCATGATCAACTTGCCGATATATTCACTAAACATCTCGGCACTACCAAGTTCCAATTCCTTCGAGACAAGCTCATAGTGGTTTCTCCACCCATCATGTTCAGGGGGCATGTTAGTGAAGATAGATCAAGAAAGTATATAGTGGGGCCCACTTAATTAGCACCATCCCTACAATCTCGTAATATATTTAGAGAATAGTCAAATCTTGTATTCCATATTCTTTGTAACTTACTGTAATTATACAATGTACAATACTCTATAAAATTGTGAATATACACATAGAATGGATCATTGAAGATCGAGTCTCCTTCCTGGTTCTCACAATCTTCTCTCAAATTTTTCACTCTCTTCAAAGCCAGTTTTTATGGGGGAAAAATAGAGGGTTCAAGGAGATTTGTGTGGTTGAAATGGAGCAAAGTCTGCAACACAAAGGAGAGGGGCATACTAGGAATAAAAGATATAGAGAATTTCAACATTGCATTACTTGAAAGGTAGGGATACAGGCTGTTAGTCAAACCTCAAGCTCTGTGGTCTCTTTTCATAAAACTGCAATATGTAGAGCTAAGATTACAGCCAGCTAACCAGATCACAGGTAGAGAAAGATGCCCAATTTGGTGGCAAGATCTAAACTCAACACTAATAAAGATTGATTCTCCAGCAATATGTTGAAAAAGATAGAAAATGGCAATGATACCATCTTCTGGCATGGACCATGGATTGGAAGTTTCCCACTTGCGAAGAGATTTGCATCACTCTATGCAATAGCAGAAGACAAACAAGTGACAGTAGGAGAAAAAGGTTACTTCGATGAGCAAAACTGGTCTTGAAATTGGTGTTGGTGGCGTGAACTAACAGAATGGGAGAAGAACAGATTAACAACATTATTAGTGCAACTCAAGCAGGCTCCTCTAGCTCATGGGGGCAAGTGAGATGGCATTGGCAACTCCAGGATGATGATAAATATATGATGAGTATCCGGAAAAATGGGAAGTAATGATGATATTTTCTTAATTGGGGCATCACAGTTATCAGAATCATGCATAAGACCCCAATTTGGAAATGTCTTTTCGACGCGTGCGCTATCTTAAAATAAATCATCTTCAAATTCTATTGTTTTCCTTTTCGAATCACTAGTTTTAGTTATTTTTTGTTATTTTTGATAATAAATTATTTGTCAATTTGGAAGGCCATTTAAACCCAATTTAGGCCGGATTTTTGACATATTGTTTGTCTTATTTTGAATTTTAATTAGGAGTAATTTTTGAGATTTTGAGATTTTGGCCGAATTCGAATATTCGTGAAGTTTGATTATAAAGGCCGGCTTGTGGGCTTAGTTTTGGACATTGAATTATTATTGAAATCCTAGAGACTCTTTATCTAGTTTTTGTGAGTTTTTCTGTCGTTCTTCACTGTAAATCATTTGATAGAACTAGCACGCAAAATAATCGTTATTCTGCTTGGCGTCAAATAGCACAAAAAAGGCATATCAGACATGCAAACTCAGATGCAGGAAGATTATGCAAGAAAAATGACCAACATAGCATGGAGCAATATAATGCCAACGAAGATTTATGCAGTCACTTGGCAACTGTTGCACAATAGATTTCCTACGAAGAATAATCTGCAAAAAAGAGGTATGCATCTGGACCAAGACCAAGATCAATTGAACTGTCCAGTTTGTCATGAAGAACTGGAAACAACACAGCACCTCTTCTTGGAATAAAAACTTGCAACATAGGTATGGCAAAGAAGCTATAAATGGGCAGGGATATCAACTGCCAGCCACAATTAGATCATTGAGCATCTCCAGCAACATATCGACTTAAAACACAAGCCTTGGAAGCACAAATCAAGGTTAGCATTGTGGTGGATTGTGCATTGGACCTTATGGAATGCAAGAAACTGAGCCATATGAGCCGAATCATAGAACAAATCCAATTGAATATCTGGTCGGTTTTGAAACTCAAAGATCAACTGGAGCCTGCGTTGGGATTCAGAAAATGGTGCAGAGAATCATTCTTCGCTTCTTGTAATTGATGAGTAAAAGAAACAGGGGAAGTGGACCTTGAGTTCACATGAAAATATTATGGTGTACATTGTAATTAGTTATCATTAAAACAAAAGTCACACGAAGTCACAGATATTAATGTGAATTGAAAAAACTGGGGGCCACGTGTATGAATATAGTGAGCAGGCGCACGTGGGGCTTGATAAGAGTCCCGCGTAATCCGATGCTTAACCAAAAAGGATGCCATGGGCCCCAGGTATCCTTTTGCGGTAATCATGAATTTACAAAAGGCCATGGAAAACTACAAATTAAAAATAAAGTTTTATTTTATATTTCTCAATTCTCATACATCAGGATCCGGATCCAATGAGATGGGGTGGTTTAGTTGGTTGCCGCCAAACCCTAATTTTTCCGATTGTTGGTTTTGATATTCTAAATATAATTCATTTAATGAATTAGTTACACTTGTAATTATTTTCTTATAATTTTGAGCAAACCTTTAACCCCCAATTTTGAAAACCTTCGATTTGAAAACCATTAGATTTTTTCGGTCTGGTTGCATCTGATTTCCTGATTCACAGTTAAGAATGCAATCTTTAGATGGTTAGCAGCACAGACGCGGTTTCATTAGCGTAAGAAATTTGTCAATTATCATTTTGTAATGAAATACCATTTGACTCTTTTAAATCTTTTGTGATAAGAGACCCTTGAGCCAACTTCTTTTATGTATTTAATCCTTTCAAGGTGCGACTTTGATCATCGTTTGGGCCTACAACCTATCAACATATTAGGATTTAAATCGATCTCCAAAGTTTGGCTACATTCCCACTAGTAGAGATAGACAAAAGGGCACGACCTGGCTGCCACGCCCAAAATGAGAAATGAGCTTGGCCCATGCTTTTAAATGGGTGGCGGCAAAAAAAATGAAAACGGACGGGTTTGGCCTACCCATTTTCTTGGCAGTCCGGGTACAGGCTCAATTTTAGAGCCCGCGGGATTGACCCGCCCTAAAAACGGCGCTGGCACTGAACCTACCTGTTTTGTAAGCGGACGGGATGGGTTAAAAAATTTAGTCCATCAACCCGCCACGGGCAAACCCGGCCCACCTTTTTGCCAATCTTTACCACTAGAGTAAATAGTTTCACGTATAGTTAAAAGTAGTACAAGTTAACACAAAAGTCCATGAGAAAATGGCAGTGGCTACAAATTAAATTGGCAAGTGACAGTAACATTTGAACAAGAGATCAATTGTATTAAGATGGCTGAATAACCTCAATTTCCTCATTTGACAACATAATATGAACGCAACATAGAAAAGCTTCATTTAGTAAAAACTATACAGCAGTGGCGTGGCGTGTATCTTTCAATAAGTCATGACCGTTGCAATTATGAAAATAGGGTGCTGATAGATTTCCTTGTCTTCCCATATACTACAAATACTTAGATATTGGACTCTTCATATTACTGGTATTTTTTAGGTAAGTTCAAATCACTATTTTTTTTGGTAGGTAATTATGGGTACTTGTATTAAAAAATGCCAGAGAACTAGCCCAGTTTACATTACATACAATTGTCCAAAAGCATTATGCCACTGTAACAGAGCAGGGAAACTGAACAAAAATTGAGGTTATTCAGGTTTCATAGAATCGAGTCTGGCTTGGACATTTATGAAGCCGTTGGAGTTAGTTAAATGAAGGGGCAGCATAACCATGGCTCTCGCAACCAATAAGCTATCGTAATACCTCGATGGGCTTTAGCATGAACTGATACCCAATTCCATACGTGTAGTTTGATCCATTCGAGGGACGAAATGATGATCTCCTCTTTGTCGAATCTTATATCATTCATGTCCTGCCAAATTCGCCATATTCCAGCCAACCAAATTGATTTCCATATGTCCCTGCCTGCAGAACTTTGGTAGAACGACATATGCTCTTTAAAGTGTTGGGTAGCATTAGTATGGTGTACTTGAGGGAAACTGAACTAGTTATAAATCCCCTGCCAGAGATCGCGAGCGTGACTACATCTGATGAATAGATTATTCACAATATCCAGTTCTTGGGCACAAAAAATGTAGCGCCTACTTGAGTTATCAAATGTCAATCCACGCTTGAGCAGATTGTCCATCGAAGGAATTCTATTTTGTAAGACTCTCCAGGCAAACATTTGGAATCTTTTAGGAGAGATTTTGCCCCATACTTGGAATAAAGAGGAGTCTTCAGTGTTTTCTTGGCATGGTAGCATCAGAGAGTAGGCAGAGGACACCGAGTAATAAGTAGAACTTTTACTAGTCCATAGCCATTTGTCTTCCCCATTTTGCTCCACCGCTGGAAACTGCACAGTAGCAAGCATCTCAGTTAGTAGATACACGTCTCTTTGTCTTAACGGCCTTCGAAAATGTTCAGACCAATGGTCCACCCTGCTTGATATTTGAGACGCCTAAGCTACTGTAATGTTTTTAAAGGATACCAGCTTGAAGAGGCGATTGAACCGCAGTGCAAGGAACCCTACCTTGTCCAGTTGTAGTGCAAGAATAGAGTTTTGCTACCAATATTCGCCTCCTGTTTTATACGGTCAGAGAACCATGGCTGAGTGTCTAGCTTCCAGATTTCTTTCCAGTAGCATGAGGTCGCATCTGGCAGCGTAATCAAGTTCCAATCGGCAAGGTGGTCAGCATAGTTGAAATATTTAGTTTGGATGACTCGGGCCCATAGACTCTATGGATCTGTGCGAAGTCACCATAGCCATTTTGCCATGAGAGCATTATTCATAGTTTGCAGGTGTTTGATATCGAGACCCCCCTGGACATTGGCTTGCACAGGTCTGGCCACTTGATCCAGTGAATTGGATGCTGCTGCGTAGTCTTCTGCCACCACAAGAATGAGCACATAGTCTTCTCGATGGTTTTTATTACTTGCTTTGGGGCTGCGTATAATGAGAGATAGTATGTTGGGATGCTGGAGAGGATCGACTTGAGAAGCGTCACCAGTCCTGCCATAGATAAGAACTTTGCACTCCATCCATTTACACGTTTCTGAATAATTTGCAGCACCTTGCTCCACATTGAAATTCTTCTGGGGTTGCCTCCTACTTGGATTCCAAGATATACAAGTGGGAGGGTAGACTGTTTGCACTAAAGGATGTCTGTAAACCTTCTCAGCGTCTAATCCTACAAGTTGAAACCATGCAGATTACTTTTTGTAAAATTAATTGTAAGGCTTGAAATAAGTTCAAATATTCTAAGGACTCCCTTCAAGGTTTTGATGTTTGAGGACGTCACAAATGCGAAAAGTAAGGTGTCGTCGGCATATTGTAGATGAGAAATATGTATGTTTCCAAAACTAATGCCAAAGAGTCTATTTAGCTCCACTGCTCTGTCCAACAAGAGGTGCAAGCCTTCCACCACCGCAAGGAAGAGTAAGGAGGATAGCGGGTTGCCTTGATGGAGGCCTCTCTGTATGGGAAAATAGCCAGAACTGCTGCCATTTAATAGAATAGCCGCGTGTGCAGAGGAGACACATTCTTTGATCTAGTCTACGCAGATTTCACAAAATCCAAACTTTCTCAACATGTTTAGCATAAAGTTCCAGGTGACTAAGTCGAAGGCTTTTACGAAGTCTATTTTCAACATAACTGCTCGGGCCTTGGTAGCCTTTATCGAGTGTATCACTTCGTTCGCCACTAACACCCCATCATGAATGTGTCTACCCTTTAAGAACGTCATTTGGGTGTTGGAGATAACTTTCTGGAGTATTTTCCCCATCCTGTTTGCAAGCATTTTAGAAAGTACTTTGTAGGCACTGCCCACCAGTGATATCGGTCTAAAATGGTCTAACTGCGTAGGGTTGAGAATCTTAGGAGTCAGTGTTATGAAAGTGGAGTTGAGTCCTTTTGATAACTTTCCACCTTTGTAGAAATCATGTGTAAAAGATATAAACTCATGTTTTATAGTATCCCAGTGTTTTTGGGGATGAAGAAGAAGTTGAAATCGTCTGGCCCCGGGCATTTAGTGGTAGAGCAGCTCCAGATAGATGATCTGATTTCTTCTTCAGAGAAAGCCAAAATCAGGTAGGCATTATCTTCATTTGATAATGTGGCCTTAGCGGGGAGGTCCAAGTCTGGTCTTAGCCAATATTCTGCTGAATAGTGGTTGGTAAAATGAGAGCGTACACCTTCTTTTACTTTGAGAACCTTATCTGTCCAGACCCCTCCAAGGAACAATCCAGCAATATAGTTTCTTCTCTTGTTACTACGCACTTTAGCATGAAAGAATGTTGTATTTTGATATCCTTTCTTAATCCAGTTAATCCTTGATCTCTGCAGTAAGAAGGACTCCCTGTTGAGCAGGACCCGCTGGAGTGTCTGTCATTGCTCCTATCTGAGCAACTTATCAGACTTTGAGGTAGGGGTTAGCTCTGCTTGAAGGTCTAGGTTACTCAGTGCCAGGCGTGCTTCCTCAATTTTTCTATCCATTGAGCCAAAAACATTCTTATTCCATTCTTGGAGAAGTTATCTCAATTTCTTTAGTTTCTCGTGTAAGACCACTCTGCTGCTTCCTGAGATGCTTATTGAGCTCCATGATGATTTGACAAAATCAGCAAACGGATGACTCTCCCAACAGTTCATGGTGTGGGTAGTCTTTGGCCCCCAGTTTGTATCGTCTATATGTAGCATAATCGGTCTGTGATCGGATATCGTACGATCAAGGCCCGTTTGGATAAGACCCGGCCATTGGTTCATCCAAGAGTTGGAGAGTAAGAATCTGTCCAATCTTGAACAGGCAGACCCTCCCCTGGACACGCAAGTAAATCTATACTTGGTCATAATTAGATCTACCATATTAGAGTCAAGTAGAAATTGGTTTTTGTTTCAGCGACATTAGAAGGGGACCAGCTTCTACGTTCCTCTGAGCCGTGAGTGGCGTTGAAGTCACCAACTACACACCACCTGGAATACAGATTGTGATTTATCATAGACATGATTTTCGCCCAAAGTTGTCGTTTCCCGTTCAGTGGACCAGGGAAATATACGTTCAAGAATGAAATTGGTGTTGAATTTTCGCCCCAAAGGCCTTCAATTCCAAGTACCCCATCCTCAGACTAATTTCTTAACTTTGTAAAGCTAGATCTATGCCAAATACATAGGAGTCCTCCAGAGCGTCCTTGGCCGGATGATGACACCAGTCGAAATCAGCGTTAGGCCATAAGCAGCGGATACTCCACTGATGGCAGGAACTCAACTTAGTTTCTTGGATGTCAAATCACTGTTAATTTGGAAGCACGATGAAGATTTTCTTTTTGCCTGACGGCTTTGAAACGGGTTTAAAAAATTGAGTCCTATTTATTACACGAATGCTATTTTGGTGTGACCTTTGGAATAGTACTCATTCACGTGAAGAATTTGGTTTGGGCAGTTGCTAATTTACTTACCAAAGACAAATGTCAAAATAAAGCTCCGTTGTAGAGTTTCGTTTGTTATATAGATTGCATTCAGATAGTCTAGCTTTACACAGAAGACACTCTTTCTTCCATAATTATTGTCTCTATATATGAATCATGTCTCTGTTTACCGGCCCAATCCATACGCTAACCTCGAATCCGGGGTGCGTAAGGCTCATTTGATCGTTTATTACTCGAATCCGAACGATCCATTTATAATTTTGTAGGACGATACATAAGAAGATTGAGAAAAAATTGTGCATGTTTAGCCTGTCCCAAAAAAATATTCGGCTAACTCATGAGTTAAAACTACTTACGGCTTACCCGATTCACTATTTCAAAGAATTATAGATTGCAGCAAAGATCATCTTCGTCCCTTGTAATCCAAGTATCAGCCCATTTGCAATAACTCTTGACATAAAATCTTGTTACAAGTCCAAGTCCTCCCAACTGGCAATTGGTAAGAAAGAAAAATTCCCTCCTTTGACCACTTTTCTTCAACATCAACACGTCAGCATTCGAC
>JAOWBN010231186.1:0-12585 GCA_028565015.1 Pinguicula moranensis
TCTCTTATTCCTAAGATCACATGGGGAATAAATATTCAGTAGTTTAATAGGCTGAGAATCGGAGACCCAAAGTCCTTCAATACCAATTATATTCTGCTCTGACCATTTATCTGTAACCTGAAAAACAGAAGATTTCCACAAACATAACAGGCCTCCTGAGCTGCCTGAGGCTTCCTTAAAATGCCAATCAATGTTCTCATTAGGCCAAAGACGATTGCATAGTTCACTGTTTATGCATGCTAACTTGGTTTCTTGTATACAGATCATATCCACTCTCTGTGCTCTTATCAAATTTGTAATTTCTGTTTTCTTTTGCAGATATCCCAAGCCTCTGATATTGTAAGTAATTATACGCATGGGTTACTTGGGTAAAACCTTCTTTCCGGGACTGGACTTTTGCTCTTTGCTGACTTGATCTCTCCTTTCCATTTGTTCCACTCGGAGACACAATTCTTCTTTGGATGTGCTTGGTGTTACCCCCAATTCCATTGCCAAATCCACAATATCTTCTGCTTGTTTTTTGCCAGATGCAGTCTCAATTGCCTCAGTTAGATCATCTAAAATCATAGTTTGGCACTCACGGATTCTCGAGGTGTGCTCTCGAAGTCTTTTCTCTGATTCCAACGGGCTTCGAGTTACAATTTGATCTATTTCCAATGAGCTCCCCCCATAGGCTGAAGAATCGCCCACTTCATTTATAACTGCCATCCTTGAGTCTTGGTTTACATTTCTAAGCTTCCCAGGACTTGAAGCCCTTTTGTCTTCCGAGTAAGGTGGCATAGGCCTAAATCCCCGTTTCACATGTTGGCTTGCTAATAGTGCAGTGAATGGTCCGCATATGGTTTGGCTGATTGGTTTGCATACAAGGCTAACTGATGCATTTTTTATCCGGTTTTGATCTACTTCGATTACTGGGGGATCTGTTTCAGAGGTAGGATCTATTTGTCTCTCCATGCTTGCTGGTTTGCAGTCAATGAGGCTCTCTACAAATTGAGTAGACTCTGTCCTAGCATCCAAGATCTCGTTTCCTGGGTTTTGTATATCACTGTCTAGCTTCTTCCCTTGTTCTGGGCGCAGTGGTATCCTCATAGATGCAGAGGCATTATTCATTTCACAAATATTTTCAGCTGGATTTTTGTGTGGTGGTCCTACGCCAATCTTTTCCTTGACCACCCACACTTCTTTTGTTAGTGCAGGCCAATTAGCTCCCAATGGAACTCCAGAGCTGTTTCGCCCCCATACTGAGTTGGTATCCATATGACTTTGTTCTTCCATCACCTGAATGTTAAATTTCCCATCCCCAGTATCAATTTCGATTGTCTGGAGTATTTGCTTGCTTAAACTTGTCAGTATCTGCACTCTCCCAAATAGCATCTCAGTTTGGTTCGATGTTTTTTCATCTATTGCAACCATTGAACCGACCTGTGCAGCAACTTCAGCGAAGAATTGATCGTACCAGCAGTGAAGTGGTGTTCCTCTCACTTGTATCCATACTAGGCGGGCCATTTTGCCTTTTAGTAGTTTCCATGGTCTCAACGAGTGCAAACCCAGTTTATTTGCAGTGGCAGAATCATTTAATAGTCGTGCCTGGTCCTCAGGGGAAGCTAATTTAATCAGTACCTCACCGCCTTCGATGCGCACTGCTGTGCTGTTTTCATATCCGTCTTCACTTAGGATATTCTTCAAGGAGTCGATGTTCAAGATTGGTGCAGGAGTGCCAATTAGACAGCGCTCTAACCATTTGGCTGCCGCAGGGTCCGGATTGAAAGCTAAGGAGCTTGCAGGGTTTTGGTTGACGATTGCTTCGTTTGCAGGACCATTCTCATCTGTCATCTTATCAGTGTTTGGCATCTTCGTAGTTTCCGCAAGGAGCTGAGATCTTGCTTTGCTGACTTTTAGTTGATAAGAACCCACCCAAATGCCATTAAGTTTATCCAATAGATTCAAGCTTGATGCTACTTTGACAAACCTGACAAAACCAAAGCGAACTTCCGGATTCAAGATGGCCCTTGGTGTATGAATATCTGTTACTCTTCCATAGCCAGAAAAGACCTGCCACATTTCAGTCTTAGTCCACGAAGGTGGGAAATTCGTAAAGTAATACGAAACCGAATTGGCTCGCAGTTTTGCTAGGTAGGGCGAGAGTTTCCGATTTTCCGGCAGCCCAGTCCTGTGCCCCTCTGATTTACGATTTCTGACTGGGATCCACTGGTCCTCTTTGTCTAGTGCTGGAATTTCTGGTGGTGATTCGAGGGCTGCCTTGTCTTTACTGTTGGGGCTAGAGGGCGCCACCGCAGTAAGGGCTGCCTTTCCTGAACAGTTAGGGCTAGAGGAGGAAGACGCCATAGACGAATGTCGACGCCTCCGAACAGGACAATACAAGACAATACACCCCCCAGGAGATACCCTACTGCCGAGCTCACCCGGTCAGTATAAAAAAGTATTCCTGGTGGCGATTTCCGGCGAGATGGGTTAAGCGGGGAGCTGTACGGAGAGCATTCTCAGGAGCTGTACGGAAAGTTTTCCAACTCATCAAGAGGTTATTTAACGTGATGAGAAGTGATATGGTGACTTCATCAAGGATTTTCTTAAGAATGGGAAGATTGTATGAGGAGGGAACATCTCATTCATAGGTCTTATACCAAAGAAAGACTCCCTTACAAGGATTTTAGACTAAAGGCCCATATCTCTCATGGGAAGTGTGTATAAAATTTTAAAGGTACTGGCCAGAAGGTTAAATGTGGTGTTGGATGGAATTATTTTTGAAAATCAGATGGCTTTTGTAGGCCAGAGACAATAATTAGATGGGGTTGTGGTAGCAAATGAATTAGTGGACGAGCTGAGGCAAACAAAGCATAAAGCTATTACATCAAAGTGGACTTTGAGAAAGCATATGACATGGTGAGTTGGGAATTACTAGACCGAATTGCATAATTGTTGGGCTTTGGTTGGAAGTGGAGAATGTGGATAAAGGAATGTCTACAATCTAGAGTGGCATTGGTACTTGTGAATGGAAGCCCCACGACCGAGTTTGGTATGGAGAGAAAGGATTAAGGTAAGGCAATCCTTTGTCACCGTTTCTATTTATTATGGTGGAAGGGTTATATGTTATGATATTAAGAGCATGTGAGATGGGGTTACTGAAACTAGTGCGATATTCACATATCATGATATTATGAGTATGTAGAAGGGTTACATGCGCATAGGGAAAGGTTGTGTGGCTGTATCACATCTCAAATCTGCAGATGATACTATTCTGTTTGGAGAATCTAGTTAGAAAAATATCAAGATATCCAAAGCAATTCTAAGAAACTTTGAAATGGTTTCTAGAATCTGGACTAAAGATCAACTTCCACAAAAGCAACTCGAAGGAAATTATTGTTGAGGAGGAGGCTTCAGAGAGAATGGCAGAACATCAGAATTGTACAACATCAAAACTGGCATTTACACATGTGAATGATTATAGGAGAAATTTAAGAAGTGCATTGTGGTCTCCCTTGGTAGAAAAAGATGAAAAAGAGACTCGCTTTATGGGAAGACTAGAAGCTATCAATAAGGGGGAGAAGCGTATATCTCGACCTTGTTGCTATCTTTTTTTTTTTTTTTTTACTACCCAAAACATCCTTCACACACTTATAGCACTTTCAAATCTGTCTTTTGGGGTGGCATGGAACCAAATATGTAGGGATAGAGAGAGTGGTGGGTTGTAGATTCTTTACTGAAGCTTTATTCGAAATATGGGTTTGACGAGTGTGGATAAGAGAACTAAAGCCTAAGTATGGAGTCGAGGGCAGAGTAGTTGGGGAGGCAAGTAAGATTGGTGGGGAGCGGTAGAAGTAAAGAGTCAGTAATCAAAGTGAGAAAAACTGAGTGATTTGTACATAATTGTGAAAGAATCATAGGGAATGGGTGGTATTGAGTTCTGGAAGGATGTTTTGGTTGGCGATGTTTCATTGTCTAGGAGGTTTGAAAGATTATATAAAGCTGGAAATAATAAATGGGTGGATATAAAAGAAAGAGGGCAAGGGAGTGGGGGTGGGGGTGGGGTATGAGTATGGAAATAGGAGTGGAGAGGAGCTCTAAGAGTGTTGAAGAGTTAGTTTAATGTCTGTGCGCCAAGATGTAATAATGCAAGAAAATATTGATGATTCAAGGAGGTGGAGAAGAGAACCATCAGGAGCTCACACAATCAAGTCTGCCTACAAGCTGATAGTCTCCAAAATTATGGAGAACCCAGTGGAGCAAAGAATGTTGAAGCTAGCTACGGTATGCTCGAACTCGAAGTGTTCCCCAAAGAAAGTGACAATAGTTGCATAGAGAACATTACAAGACCGAAGGGGCATGATCGACCAAGCCAGAGACCTGTACTGTATTGTACAATTTGTCATGACCAGGTGGGAACTATATCCCATGTGATATTTGAGTTCTGCGTAGCGCATCTGGTATGGTACCTCTTTGTGTATACCAGTACCACCCCTGCTTTCTAACCCAACCCAACAGGGGCAATTAAGGAATTTTATTCAACATCGCCCGACTCCAGACCGCTATAAAAGGTGCATTTCACTACGGATCCAGTCTTAACTACAGAAAAAGGAAATCCTGAGCCCAGGAGTAGACTAATGAGGGATGCAGAGCAAATCTGGGATTTTCAAAGGGTGGTTAACCAGCTCTGTAATTCTTTTTTCTCCCGATGATTTCTCCGAAAACTTCAAAACAACAAACAGCCCTTGAAGTTGAACTGGGATAGAAACTGACAAGTACTGAGCAGGCCCTTCTTTGCAGAAATGATATAGCAGCGCAAGAATTTTTGTCATACACACATCACATAGTGTGTGGGAGTGTGGGTGTGTGGATTTGAGGTTTCTCCATATATCTATCTATCTATGTCCGAGATACGAAATGGGCTGTGATGATTCTGATTCTGATTCTTTCTGGGTTCATGATTAGGGTCTTTGGATTCCGAACTACCCGTATCTTGGCGGGGCGACCCGGATGCCGGCGTCTTAGTCCGCCGTGCAACCGGTGATTCCGCAGCCATGGCGCGGTGGTGATCCATTTGCCTGCCCTTTTTCAGCAGATCTGAGCCATATTTTTTCTTGGGATTCTCGATTTGTTTTCTATTTTTCCCTTTAATTTCTTTCGAGGCGAACGCAGTTACGAAGGAATGCTCTGCATTGGGAATTGGGGGTGCTATTGCCATAAAACTTATAATTAATTACCTGCGATTATTAATTTGTTATAGGCCATGTTTGGGGTTTTAAGATCATATATATTCAGGATTAATTATTATTAATATTAGTATTTGGCTTCAATTTATGGATATATAAAATTATATATAATTAAATATATTTGTTCGGTCAATGAAGCTATCTATAGATTATAAATTAAATTATAATTTTAATATAAATTTAAATTTAAATTTAAATCGCTAAAAATACAACAAGTTAATAAAAAAATAAGTATTTGAATATGTGGAATAACATAAACAATAGCATTATATATTTTCACACAGGCTACTAGTTCTCAATTTTCCATGACAGAATCCTCATCCATTTCATTTTGCATTCTTTCAGCAGTAGAACTAGAAGTCGTTCTCGCAGTCCATTAACTACGGATGATGCCCTTATCCATCCTTCTTCTAGAATTCTCTAAAGAAGCCAACAACAAGAGAGACCACCAGTGCAGCTAAATACAACTTATTTGGTTTAATGGGGATCATAAACATTTATAGAGATAGATACTAGTAGCCCCCATTAGACTACTAATGAGTAATGGATATAAAGAAAAGCAAAAAATCGCCACCGCCGGAGAGGAAGGGAAAGGACGAGCATCGAAAACGTTCCAAACAGGTTATAGTTACTACGTAGGGTGAAAGAATGGCCGGAGGAGCATGGGGGTCTCACCGTCGGGCGGGATTTCATCGGTATTGAATCTTCTCCGGGCGGGTTTTCACCGGAAAAATTCAGGTGCTGCACCTTTTCGCTTCAGGTTTCTCTTGCAGTCTACAAGACTCTCACTATGACCCATCGTGCAAAAGACATTCAAAAAACACTTCGGTTGGAAAGGGGGCGAGCCCGAGCAGCTATGCTGTGGCAAAAACACAATGATGAACAGAAGCAACTCAGAGTTCAACACCTAAAAGAGCGATCAATTACTCTCTACTTTACAAATTTCCCTAATGACTATGATGCTACAGATATGAGAAGGATATTCGGTGAACATGGAATCTGCACAGATGTATATATACCCCCTAAGTTGAATCAGCAAAGGAAAAGATTTGGCTTTGCCACTTTCAAAGATGAGAAATATGACTTCACAAATCTTCTCCGAGGTATTACAGTGGGTAACTGCCAGCTGAAGGTAAACTTCCCAAGATTTCCCAGACAAGCAGCTGACACCAAGTTCAATAAGGGTGCTCAGAATATATTAGGGAAGATTAAGTTGCAACAAAAGAATACCAATTCAGAGAGCAAACCTACGGTTACTCCTATTGAAAGATTTAGGCCAACCATGGATGAGCTTAACTGGTTAAAATGTGCAGCTATATTCGAACTCCACGAAGGAAAGTCACTCAGCCACCTGAAAGAAACTATGTTGGTGGAGGGATATTCAGTCTCTACTATTGCATCTATGCCAAGCTGGAATACTTATTTCATCCTGCTGCAAAGTGAAACATGGCTCCAAAATTTCCTCAACGAGTTTAATCTAGAGATTGCAAAAGATATAAAGAGAATGAGACCATGGAATTACGGCGATGAACCCCAAGCAGATGCAAGATTCTGCTGGCTGGAAGTGGAAGGTATACCAGTGAAATGTCAAGGAGATAGATTTCTAAGGTGGATTACCCGAAGGTTCGGTGATTTTATTCAGTCGGGGGCTCCGCCGGAAGAAAGCAAAAAATTACGATCTCGGTGTGTTTTGATAAGGACTCAAATCTCAAGCAAAATCTACCATCAGAGTGAGATTCAATTGGATATGACCCGATACCAGGTCTACATTGCTGAAGAAGAAGCAGGACAACTGGCCGGAAATGCAACGGTACCATCGGAGATCATGGCACTACAACTGAGGTATACCGATTGGACTGATTGGTCAACATCAGCGCCGAAGGTCCCCAAAGAAACACTGCCAGCTACGAAACCATAGATGGGTTGGCGGAAAAAGCCGCTAAACATGCAAAAATAAAGGGGAGAAACTTCGAAATCTATTCTGTCAGATACAAATTTTCCTCTTCTATGTGATACTGTCAGATCTATTGCAGGTATGGGGCGGGAAAAAAACAAAACTTACTTATCTGAAAAAAGCCCAATTGGCTTAGGGCCAACTTGCCTCGTGCCTAAGGCCCTCAACAAAGAAATAGAGACTGATCCATTAAAAGATCAAAGGCCTTCTGCATCTACCTGTTCCTCCAACAGATTCGAACAACTCACATCGCTCCAAGATGAGATTATTTCTATTCCAAGGACTAATGAAACTCCACTGGATATTGTCTCCTATCAGCAACCTCTAGAAATGGATGAAAGACAAGATACTGAAAGCATGGTTGCGCCTGCAACACTAGTGAAAATGATAGAAATCGATGGGAAAACCTATGAAGTCCTACAATTTGGACAAAAACTGGGAATCTCCATCCATGGCAGAGAGAGAGAGCTAATGGAACAATTATCTAAAATGGAGGCAAGGGACAAAGAACTCTTCGAGAAAAGCACAGAAGGTTCACTACCACATGAAGACAACATGTCTATTATTCAAGGAGATACAAAGGTTACTTAATGAAGATTATGACTTATAACATCAGGGGGCTGGGGATGCGACACAAACAGAAAGATATTCGGGATCATATACTGAAAAATGATATAGATATGATATGCATCCAGGAGACAAAGATGGAAAATATTGCCTATCAATTACTGCCCTTTCTATGGGGATCTACATCTTATGACATGGTCTGCCAAGCCTCACTTGGCAATTCTGGAGGGATTCTTTGCAGCTGGAAAAAAGACTCTTTCAAATTACTGAATCAATGGGAAGTTCCAGGGGCAGTAGGGATAGAAGGTGAGTGGATCAGAGAGACACAAATAACAAGCATTATCACTATATATGCTCCCTGTCAATTCGATCAGCGAAGGCTTCTCTGGGAGGAGATCCTGATAAAAATCAATAATCTGCAACCTGAATACTACTGCCTATTAGGAGATTTCAATGCTGTCCTAAACAACAATGAAAAAATGGGGGCAGGAAGAGTTCCAATCTCAGAAATGTCAGTGTTTGCAAATTTCATAGCTGATGCTCAACTGCTTGATTCACCCATCATGGGTTGCAAATTTACATGGTCACTGCCTGATGGTAGAACAGGAAGTAGGCTAGATAGAGTCTTGATAAATGAAGCGTGGGCTCAAAAATGGCCAATGATGCAGCAACAAGCACTACCCAAGACAGTCTCGGATCATTGTCCATTATTGTTCTCTGAAGTCATAAAGAATTGGGGCCCTATTCCTTTCAAAGTTTATGATATTTGGCTAGAGGATCCAAGCTTCATCCAACTAGTTGAGCAAGAATGGGCAAGGTTATATATTACGGGAAATGCTGGCTATGTGCTGAAGATGAAGTTTAAAACACTGAAACAGAAAATTAAAACATGGAGCTTAGAAGTATATGGCAATATGCAAGTCCAGATCAAAACTCTGATTGAACAGATAGCTCAGCTGGACATTGGATTGAATACAAGGCCATTGACTCAGAATGAATCAGCAGAAAGAAAAGAGAAATGGCAGACTCTCCAGATGCTCCTAAAAAAATAGTCTGCAATGCTTTTCCAGCAGTCCCGAAGCAAATGGCTGCAATATGGTGATGCTAATTTAAAATATTTTCACAACTGTGTAAATAGAAACAGGAGGAGCTCAGGAATACAAGGAGTATTTGCAGACGGTGAGTGGATTGAAGATGTTAATGGGGTTAAACAGGAATTTAAACACTACTTTGAAAATCTCTTCAAAGTAAACAGAGAACATCAACATCCAACAGTGAATATCCCTGTCTTACAGATGCTCTCAACAAGTGATAATGATAGTCTCATTACAGAATTTACAGAGGATGAAATTAAGCAAGCTGTTATGAGCTGTAATGGGTCAAAAAGCCCCGGTCCAGACGATTTTAATCTCAGATTCATTCAACATTTTTGGCACATTATGAAGGAAGACATTGTGAAGTTTATACAGGACTTCTACTACTCAGAAAAAATTGCAGGGGGATTGAATGCATCATTCATAGCTCTACAGCCTAAAGGAACAAATGGAGGCACTCCAAGTGACTTCAGACCAATCTCATTGATAAACTGCGCATATAAGATTCTTTCAAAACTCCTCTCTATCAGATTGAGCCGTGTCATGCATATTGTGATATCTAAAAACCAGTCTGGATTTATCAAAGATAGGTTTATTGGAGACAGTGTATTGTGTGCCAACGAAGCTATTGATTTGGCAAAGAAAACAGGAACAAAGTGTGCTCTCTTTAAAGTCGACTTCCAAAAGGCTTTTGACTCAATCTACTGGGATTATGTCCTACATATGATGGAAATGCTGGGCTTTCATACCAAGTTCAATAGGTGGATTAAAGCTTGTATCACTTCTGCATCAATATCAGTTCTGATTAATGGCTCCCCAACCAACCAATTTTATCCCAAAAGAGGCTTAAGACAAGGAGATCCATTATCTCCTTATCTATTCCTCATTGCTGCAGAAGGGTTAAATCGGTTGGTTAAGATTGCAGAGGACATAAATCTCTACAATGGCTTTCCTATGGGAACTCAAAATCTGACCTTATTGCAATATGCAGATGATACTTTAATATTCAGTAATGGCAGGGATGAAGACATCAGAGCAGTGAAAAACATTCTGAGATGGATGGAAATTACTTCGGGGCTGAAAGTCAACTATCACAAGAGCAAGATGTATACTGTTAACATACTGCAGGCTGATGCAGTAAGACTCTCAAACATACTGTACTGCCAGCTAGATACACTTCCAACAATCTATCTAGGCCTTCCTCTGGGAGGTAATCAACAACGCATTACAATATGGGAACCAGTCATTAACACCATCAAGATAAGACTACAACAATGGAAAAACAAGTACTTATCTTTTGGCGGGCGCCTCATACTTATTAAAGCAGTCCTCACACATCTTCCTGTCTACTACCTATCAATGTTTAGAGCACCTAAACAAGTGATAAAAAGAATCACTCAGCTACAAAGGACTTTCTTATGGGGTGGAGGCACGGCAGACTCCAGGGGAGTGGCTTGGTTGCCATGGAACCAAATAACCCAGCCGCGAGCCAATGGAGGTCTAGGAGTGATTGAGCTAGAAGCATTTAATGAAGCACTTTACTCCAAATGGGGATGGAGATTACTTAATGCCCAGGATAGCTGCTGGACAGAATTATTAACTTACAAATACGGCAGAGTTCAGAGAACAATGTACTTTGAAGATCATGGGCGGATCACATGTGCTCGAGCCTCAAGCTGGTGGAAGGATATAATGAAATGTCTAAGGATTGAAGAATGGTTTTCCATAAATATCAGAAGAGTAGTGGGAAATGGATCACAAACTCTGTTTTGGGAAGATAGATGGATTGGTGGCAGAAGACTGTGTGAAAAAATTCGTTAGACTCTACACAATTGCAGATGACAAATTCCAGACCATAGATTCAAAAATGCAAGAACATAACTGGATTTGGAACTGGCGCAGAGAATTCTTCATCTATGAAACAGAATTATTTACCCAGCTTGAACAAGATTTAGCAGAATTCCGAGTACAAGACCAAGCAGATAACTGGAGATGGGTTCCAAGTCTAGGAGGCAAATATACTGCAAAGAGCGCTTACCAAGCAATCAGACAGTCATCTGGATCCTTGAGTCCACCTGACCCCTTGCTCAATTCACTATGGGATACGACAGCTCCATTGAAGATAGTGGCTTTTAGCTGGAGAATGATCCAAAACAGAATCCCTACTTTGCAAAATCTGCAGACGCACAACATTATTAATTCTGCTAATAGCTCCAATTTATGCAAGCTCTGTGGATCTCACCAAGAAACAGTCAACCACACCTTTACGGTATGCGATTGGACCTACAAATTCTGGCAATTGATCTACATATGGCTCTATTGTGTGGTCGTACTCCACACTGACCCAAAAGTGAATTACCAAATCCATATGTCACTACCGAACCGGATCAGAGAAGAAGGGCATTGGAGAATGCTGTGGATGGTGGCAAATTGGAGCATCTGGCTGAGTAGAAACAAAGCTTTATTCCGGTCGGAGGAGAAGACGGCGGAGGAAGTTTTTGAGGAGTTTCTGGTACATAGTTGGGATATTTGGAAATCAAAGAATAGAAGATCTGCGTATGGATTAACAGCGTGGCAAATGTGGTCGAAAATCGTTATGAGTGACTGATCTAAAAGCCTTGTAATCTCATTCTTTGATTCTTTGAAATAAAGTCAGTAAATTTCCAAAAAAAAAATGAGTAATGGATCTAGGTATCCACTAATGAAGCACGTACCAATTTGATACTAGTAGGATTCCAACATTATATCACTTTAGTTAAACTCATTACTTATAAAATAGCCTCACAATATTATTATATATGTGGTCCTTAAATTATTGAAATTCTGAATAATTTCAACAATTTCCCACTTGCACTGCATGTACAATAATATTATGTTTTTCTTTAGGTGCGCTTACTTTTCTATTTCACTTTCAAGTATCACCTTAGTTTCAATCTCGTCCATCTCCTATATCTGCATGAGACCAAAGCGGCTTTCGTCACATTCAATCGTGACTAAACCTCCAATTATCACCACACCAACATATTGAATGACATAGATCAAGTATTGATTAGTGACATAGAAATTACATGTTATGTGATCAAACATGTCTATTTTCAACTGGTCCTCCTTTAATCCTGAAGAGATCAATCCTTAGTCTTTATACAAAACTGCAATCCTTATAGCATAAAATGCAAGTTCAGAAATAAAAACTGAAATCCATCAACTTGTCAAATAACACAAAGAAATCAAACTCCCACTGAAACTAAACATCCTAAAATTGGAGCACACCCATACGAGCAGCACGCTCATGAAATACCTTAGGTGGCAACCTTTTAGTCAGTGGATCCGCAAGCATAGAGTTCGTTCCTATGTGTTCTATGGATATTTTACCTTCCTGAACTCTTTCATTCACAACTAGAAACTTGATGTCAATATATTTTGACTTGACTCAGCTTCTATTGTTGTTGGAATATAGCACTGCCTAGTTATTGTCACTGTATATCTTTAGGGGTCTTTCAACATTTTTCAGAACTTGCATCCTTGTGACAAAATTTCGCAACCACATTCCATGGTTAGATGCCTCATAACATGCTATGAATTCAGCTGCCATGGTGGATGAAGCTATAAGTGTCTGCTTTACACTCTTCCAAGAAATAGCTCCTCCAGCTAACATGAAAACATAGCCTGAAGTGGATCTTTTACTGTCTTGGCATCCAGCAAAATCAGAGTCAGAATATCCAACGACCTCGAGTCTGTCTGA
>JAOWBN010231197.1:0-12582 GCA_028565015.1 Pinguicula moranensis
CACACACACACACACATTTTACTGGCCCAAACCCCTTTTCTATTCTGCCCTGCGGCCAGCGGGCCAATCCCCAAGCCCAAGCCCTTGACGTGTGATGTCCAGTGAGGCAGTGACGACAGCGTCAATGCAGCCATCCGAATCCGATTTCGAGTAATTTCTGAATCTGACTTGATTCCATCCGACCATCCGAATTCGATTTCGCGAAATTGTCCAGTCTCCGCCGCTCGCCGCCTGCGGAAGGTTAAGTGGTTTCTTTAACTGATTGCACAAGTTCTTGTTTGGTTAATTTGTCTCCTCCATTGTTCTTGTTCCACGAATTCGATTGATTACTGCCCATATGTTTATATTTTTATGCGGAAAATGGATGAGAGCCGACCATATTGTACTCTGGGTTCTTATTCTATTTGGGGTGTTGTGTAACGTCACTGGTGATATTGCTTTTATTCATAGAAATTGAAAAAGGTGTAAACTGTAAAGAATGCAAACATCAAACGAGACGAGACATATACTTTGAAGTGTCTGATTCAAGATTCAGAGTACTACTTTTATGCTTTTCCATAAGTTTAAGTCTTTTATTTAGTTATTCCATGAACTGCTTCTCGGTTTTCCAATCCGGGATTGAGGAGCCTTTATTTTGGTTATCTATGTTTTGAGTTTCCATCTTCTCTTTTGGGCACTTTAATCTTCTCCATTATTTTTAATATGTGTATTCTTGCTTCAACCAAACTTTGTGGGGGTAAGCTTCCTATGTTCAGAGATTTGAGAATTTTACTTCCCAAGTGAAAAATATATGGCATGAAACCAATGGGCTACTATACATTGAACCAACCTTTTAAGTGATTTTTATTTGATGGTCACGTGGAGATAAATCGGATTGAACGGAGGAGGTTAACTGCAATGGTAATTTATTGAACCACACGTTTATCATCCAATGGTGACTCCCAACTGTTCTCTTGGTGGCCTGAAATAGACTTAATTGTTATCGTGCTCTTATTTTCCGAAGGACTTGTTCATGTCTCTGGCCTCTGGGTCATATTGGTCTACTTCATGAAAAGATGAAGCTTCCTCGATTTGACAAGGTGTGTACAAGTGAATACTATCTCTAGTAGTTGCAACATATGAATCATGAAATTCATATCCTCTTCCTCATTGTCGTTTTCTTTTTTCTTTTCAGTCTGCAAATGCTGGACGAGGAGACAGGGGAGATCCTTCAGAATGGCTTGAGGTGGAAGGACCTCTGATGGTAGGTGATTCATAAATTCCCTGATTTCTTTGATCGGATTCATAACTTCCCTGATGATCATTGAATTCGTAACGGGTTCAACTACGTTAAGTTACAATGCTTTTGTCAGTCAATAGAATCGATAAACTTAACTTTGGATTCTCACAAGGATAATACACTTACCATGGAGATTGTGAAAACAAGACTTCGGAGAAATGGAAGATCAGTTCTTATCTAGTTCATTATTAGTCAATATTGAAAAATAAATAGTTCAATCATTGGATGTTGATTCCATTATTGATGAATTTGTAAATATGGGAACACGTAGAAACCAATTTAGTTGAGATTATATTATTACATTTTTTCTTTATTTGGATGATTGACCGACAACTTGTTAAATATTTATTTTGTGCCTTTTATTTTGAATCCACCTTTTTTTTCTCCTTTAGAAATTACAAGTTGTATTGTAGGATAGATTAAGTTAACTCGAACAGACGAGATCCGATCCAACCCAACCCGATCCACTTTACTGAGAATTTTTTTTTTGCCTCCCGGATAAAAAACCTGGCTCCACCCCTGACTAGAGGGGAATGCGTAGCAAGTAGGTATCTTATTTATAACCCGAGGTTAAACTCACAAGTGGAGTTACTTTTTTTTGTGTGGGGAGGGTAATTTAATTATTTTATTAATTTTACAGCTTTGGCCTTTAAAAAATATTTATTTCTACTATTAGAACATCACACTGAATACGCATTTTGAAGTCAATCCCCTACTATTAAACCTTCATCTAACATATTATAAGTAAAAGCCTAAATCTAGGTGAATATTTTTGTTTTCTCTAGAATTTAATCTTGACTCGGTTGCGCGCCATTGAACACAAATTATTTTGAGCCTTCCATAGCCCCACAATAAATTATGCCAAAACGACTTCCAAACTTCACACTATTTCTTCGTTTTGTCATATGATGTTGGAGATAGTGCTGCACTAGATTATTGCTTCCCACGTGATGGTGATAGAGCTAGTTGTAGAGTGTTTGCCATATTGTGTATACTATGCGACATTCAAAGAATATGTGGCATAAAAATTCTTACTTTGTTTGGCAAAATGATAGTTGGGTTATGCCTATACCTTCTGGAGTTACTAATTCAACTGCCGACAATGGTTTGCAAGAGATCTTTTTCAGCGATTAAGAGACTTTATTTTTAATTATAAAAAAAGAGACTTGTTGCCTGCGTATCATTTATATTTTTATACATAAATGAATTAAAACTTACGTAGTTCTCTTACCTTTCTTACCTATTGAGCAATTATTTACCAGTCGTCCTTGTTCTCATCTAATACCGGGCTCGTGCTGCTCGTTAATACCGTATTAGATTCCCAGGTATCGAATGGATCTTCTTCGTCCATTTTATCACGTCTCCAGTTTCCATTTGGTTCGATGCTCACCAAATTCAGTAGTAGAAGCCATTTTGTTAGTTTGACTTGATCCAGCAAGAGCATTTGCTCGAACCTAAATTATGGGATTTTGACGGGATTTCAGGAAGTAATGATAATTAAATAAAGTAATTAACAGAGTTGATTAGGGATTTAGGGGGAGGTGGTACGGCTAACCAAAAGTTTTGGATATCTTTAAATATATTTGTGCCTCAAAATTTAAATATGTTTGAAAATTATTTTTTTAATTTATTTGTACCAAAATTTAGTAATATTTCATTCAAATAATGCAAATTCAATCTAATAAATAAATAAATATGTAAGTACTAAATATTATTTATACTCTCAAAAAATTTTAGGCGCCCATAAATTTTTTTTCCCCTAAATTCTTTTTTTTGGCCCCTCCTATATTTCTTTTCTAGCTCACTCCTTGAGTTGATTAGAAAATTTTGGAGAGTTCTTATTAAAAAGTATATGAGTATTATTCCCATCATCAAATAAGAAGCATGGGAAACAATATACAGCATCCTTTGTGAGTGAATATTCTAACCAAGGAAATTGTTTGAATCAAGATTTTTGAAATCTATTGTTTTGTGTTCCAAACACTGTCGAAGGATACACCTTCAAGTCAGGTTGAAATGTCTTTTTCTTTATGTATTCTCGCCTCACTGCATCTATATCATTAGCAAAATATTGATAAATTGCCTTTCGTTTCCCCGGGTCTCGTTCTAGATTAGCAACATTAATTTCCACACTAGTGGGATCACGCTCTGGAGGAGGAGCAATTTCATTTTCAACTCTATTTGGATCATGCTCTGGAGGTGGAGCAATTTCATTTTCAACTCTAGTTTGATCATTCTTAGGAGGAGGAGGAACAACTTCATTTTCTACTCTTTGAGATTGAAAGTGATACTCTTCACTTGTAGAAGCTATCTGCCTTTGGAAGAACGAATCCAAGGTTTTTAGTTTCTTCGATTTTCGATAACCATCCATCTATAATCACAAAGACAAAACTCATATTACTGTTGAGTATTAGAAATAAAGAGAAGGATCCTAATATAATTATGTGAATCAATTGCCATCATAAAAATAATATCAAAAAGTAAACAAATAAAAATATTCGTAGCAACAGTAAACCATCAAGTATGTTCGATTCTTAGTTCTTAAACTTGCTTCAATCCTAGTGCCAAGTATAATGATTATTCTCTTTTTCCTCTAAGGTTAATGGTTAAAGACTAAAGTGGTTGCAAGTCAATCTACTTGTCCTTAGTCAAAAGTATTCTGGAACATACTGCTATTAAGAAATGAATTAATATACCAATTGAGGATGAACCCATTGAGGACAAACAACAAACACCACTTGAACATACTCCTTAAGAAATGAATTAAGATACCAGTTGAGGATGAACCCATTGAGGACAAACAACAAACACCACTTGAACAATATCTCATATCAGTTTTATCATTCTTACTACTTGAACAACAAACACCACTTTCGAGCCAACCAATTTCTTCCCCCCAACAGTATATCATATCAGAGAATCATTCTTACCAGTATCCCATATAGTAAGCTTCAATTTCTTCCCCCAAACAGTGACATGCTTCACTTTGAAATCCACTCATTCGGACAGTAAAATAGAGTATTTCAACGTCAATCACAAGAGAGTCTGATTCTGCAATTGAATTTTGGGAACTTTGCTTACTCTTTTACCTGATTTCAAACTGAAGAAAGGATTGAATTGAGAGGTGGCGTCGACAACCCTGCCCTTCTATCTTCTGTGCAGGAGATGCGTCGACGGGAATATTTTCTTCTCTTTTCTTCATTTACATTTTTTTTCACTTGGGCTTTAACTAAAATAGTAGGGCCAAGGGGGTGGGTGGGTTAGGCCAGGCTTGGGCCAGGCCAAGCCCCCCCCTTAATCCGCCCTTGGGCTATGTTACATGACGGGATTTCTTAAAGAGAGTATTTCTGAAAGGGAGGATTTCTATCAAATTCACCGAATCAAATGTGGGTACTTGTTGTGTATTATATATATATACAAATTACGAATTACAGGAGATACAACCTAATCTCAATAAAACTAATATACAAAGTCTTAATCCAAAATCCAAATACAACTGATAATCTACACAATGTTGGAGGAACGGGCGGATTTTTTCACATGCAAGCATAAAGGTTGCAGGAGGAATATGGGAAGAAGATGATAAAGAAGAAGGAAGGTTTTCTTACTTTATTCACTAACGCAATTGTTACAATTATTTGGTCAATAATCTCGCAGGATTCTCACAAGATCGATTAGTAAACGTTTGGCAGTTATAAAACAGTAAAGAAAAACACAGACTTAAAGCCTATGGTTCACCGTTTCCTTAGATCCGGCTAATCCATGTTAAGCTCTGGAATCGGATGCTCTCGTAGCTTTTATAAATGTTTTAAAGAATTTAAAGCAGTTACAGAAGTTCTTACTACAGAAATTACCAATTCTAAACGAAAACGCATGCAGTAACTACAAATAACAAAGAAGTAAGGTATAGAATTTTCTGTCACCGAAAGGAACCACTGCAGCAAGTATCAAGGACGACTCAGCCTTAAACTTCACTTGATCTGCTCTGGAACTCAACTGATTTGCTTCAAATATGTACCAACGTAAAGGTCTGCTTGTGAGTTGCAAAACTAGCCAAACAGAAATTAAATCCAATGGCTAAATCTCGTCGGAAAACACGAAGTTTGCCGGCGAAAGAGTAAGGTAGGTCGAGAGAATTCGAGAGAAGTTTCGAAAAGAGAAAAAAAATATCGTTCCGTCTGAAGAAATTACATAGTCACCGATGTAAAGAATTTTATATGCTCTGACTCATTCAATCGCAACCATTGATTTGTGAAGATCGACGACCTCAATTATGCGCCTGTTGAACGACCTGCTTCGGTATGGCCGTTGGATCCTGTAAGAGGATCCAACGGCTGTGGCTGCTAGTCTTCTTGAGGAAGCTTCGATCGAGTCAGCAAAATGTTGCCAGATGGACGACCAGGATATCATCTAAGATTTAAATGCCAATCGGCTAGAGCCACACGATTAGTGAAAGAAAAATAGACGATTATGATTAAGACAAAAATAAGGGTTGAAAAAGTAATTTAACCACAATGTTCAAAAACAAAGAAAACAATTTTGGTATTTTACACTCAACAGCAATCTAGTTATTTTCGGTAGTTAGGGTTTTTTGCTGCTTTCGATTTTTTTAAACAAAAAGATTATTTGACAGTTTCATTTTTTAATTACTTGAAAATGATATGGCAAAATCTGATTGGATGCTTGACAAAAAAGTTGGTAGGTTTTTCGCCATTGCTATAGCGACAACTAGAGGTCAGACAAACTAATAGACCATGCTAAATGGGTCCATTTTGCTAAACCTGTTGCCGTTGGTCTGGGTTCACTAGCCCGGACTGCCCATTTGTCGTAAATGGGTCGTGATGGCCCGACCCATTTATAAAATGGGTCATGCCAACCTGCCAAGATAAAAAATATGGGTTGGGCCCAACCCTGACCGGGTACTCATAGACCCGCCCGAGTCAGCACGAATTTCTATTTTTATTTTATAACAAAGCGGCCTGACCACAAACACAAGTTGGCCCAGGTCGCTCCTTTGAGTAATCATGACCTGGACTGCCCGTTTTAAAATGGGACGACTCGGTTCGTTAACTATTTTAAAACGGGTGGGCCAGACCCAGACTTTTTTAGCACGAGCCATATGCCTACCTCTAGCCTATCCGTACAAAAGGCATTCAATAAAAAATTAAACTATTAATATTCATAGAAAATAAAAAATGTCCAGGTATAAACACCAAATAATTTTCATGCACTCTTCTCAATATTAACATTTTTTAAATATATTTAAGTTATTTTTCTCCAGTTTTTCCAAAAAAACAAATCTCCAGTTTAAATCAAATTGAAGCATAATCAATATTTTTTTTTATGTAGCTTACAAAAAAATTATATTGTAATTATTTTAACATTAATTTTATTTATGATATTAAATTTAAATTATTAATAATTTTGAAAAAATACTCGTCATCTGCACCCCTTTGTCCAACTTCTTTAATCCGCCACTGATGGGCGGAGTCCTTCACATTCAAGGAGTCTTTACCAACACCTTAGGACATGGATTACGACATGAAAATATCTTAAGTCGGTTATGAAGAGTTCATCTGAAAGCATCAAATAGGAGAGACCAAGTATTCTAAACCATACTAATGATCTAGAGATATTGGGCGGTTGGGGGCAAAATGTTGTTGGATGCCTTTATGGACTCGAAAGTGTCGTGAAATAATGATAATATCAATATAATAAATACAAAGAATAATAGATATATGTAAAATTATTTTTCTTCTCCAAAATATTTTTCAACTATTTTTCTCTATACCTTTATTACAATTACAAGGTACTTATTTATAGAGATTGTGAGTGGACACTTATCCATATATCTTTTGCATGCTTGACACCTAGCACACACTTGTCCATTTCATCTTTGCATGCTTGACACCTAACATAAGAAGTTCTTAGGAAAGGGCACCTCATATACTTTGCATGGGGCTTTATTTCCTAGTTGAGATATTCATTCCATAACATTCCCCATTGAATATCCATTCTATCATGCCTCGTTAATACCTTATTAGAAAGAAAAAAACTCTATAGGATAAAAATTCTAGTAAAGGAAAAAGATTACATGATTTTATCATCTTCCTGTGTTGTACACATCTTTGATTTTTCTTATTCCAATCCCTTTGACCAACTTTTTAAAAGTTACAGTAGGTAATGTTTTGGAGAACAAATCTTCTAGATTGTCACTTGATCGAATTTGCTGGATATTGATGTCACTCTTTTCTTGAAGGTCAGGTATAAAGAAACATTTAGGTGATATATGCTTCGTTCTATCCCCTTTAATAAAACCTTGTTTCAATTTTACAATGCAACTGCATTATCTTCATAAAGGATAGTTGGAATGTCCTTCTTGCTTTTCAAGACAAACATTCCACGAATATGTTGGGCTATGGCTCATGACCAAATGTATTCATGACTTGCTTCATGAATTAAAAGGATTTCTACATGGTTAGAGGAAGTAGCGACTAATGTTTGTTTTAACATAACGTTACAAAATAGTTGTACCTCCACAAGTAAACAGATAACCCGCTTGAGATCCAGCTTTGTATGGATCTAATAAGTATCCAACATTAGCATAACCAATTAATTCTAAATTAGATACACTGGGATAGTATAAACCCATATCCATTGTTCCTTGAAAATACTGAAAAATGTGTTTAATTCCATTCCAGTGTTTTCTAGTTGGAGAATAACTATATATCTTTATAGTAAATTTACTGCAAATGATATGTCAGGTTGTGGGTTATTAACAAGATACATTAGTGCTCCAATTGCACTAAAATATGATACTTGAAGACCAAGAAGTTCTTCATCGTCTTCATGAGGACAGAATGGATAATTTTTCACATCAAGTGATCCCACCATTGGTGTACTCAATGGATGTGCTTTATCCATATAAAATTTTCTTAGCACTATTTCCATATAATTAGCTTGATGCATAAAAAATCTTTCTGCCAAGTGCTCAATTTAAAGACTTAAATACATTTTATTTTTTCAATGTCTTTTATTTTAAATTCTTTCTTTAAACAAGTTACTGCATTTGATACTCTTCACGAGTTCCAACAATATTTAAGTCATCTACATATACAATAATGATGATAAGTTCTGGTTCAAATCTTTTTGTAAAAAAATATATGAGCATATTGGATCATTTTTATAGTCTGCTTTTAATAGATATGTGCTCAAACAATTGAATCACGTACATCCCGATTGTTTCAGTCCATATAGAGATTTATTTAATTTAATCGAATGAATTTTTCGAGAATTAGAACTTTGTGCTTTAGACACTTTAAATCCTAAAGGATTTTCATATAGATATCATTTTTCAGTGAGACATATAACTAGGCTGTTACTACATCCATTAATCACATCTCATTGCATCCATCACAGGAGAATAAGTCTTTTCATAATTAATGTCTGGTCTTTGGGTAAAACCTTGCATGACATGCATGCTTTATATCTCACGACATCTAAATGTGTCACGTCAAATTTACCATGGAGAAAATCATCTTGAACAGAGTTCATTTCTATATTCTGATTGAATTTTGAACAAAATTTGTCTCCGCATTCTTTCCTTTAGCTTATTGAAGCTTGATAAAGATCTACAAGGTACTTTGGCGTATGGCAAGTACAAAACCAGTGATTATCATCCCACATGAATAGAAAACATTTTCTGCATTCTTGTTGCCTTGATATTCTTTGTTGCGACCTTAGAAATTTTTATTTTTCTTCCATTTCTGGTGGTTATTTGTATTATTGGGATCATTGCAGCGAGAATAAGGATGAGTTTCCCCATTTACACGACCACGACGGGGACTTTGGTTAAATGCAATCGCATTCACTTCCGAGATTGGAGTAGAACCACTAGAGCGTGATTAATGATTTTTATAAGTAACTCATTATTTGTTCAGCCACGAAAAGACACGAAATCAGTTCATAGTAATTTTGAAACCCTTTTCATGGTATTGCTGCTGCAAAAGCACATTAACAACATGAAATTTAAGAATATTTTCTCTAGCATTTTCTCATCGATCTTTTTACCCCATAACATCAGTTGAAAACTGATCTTAAACATGGTTGAATTATATTCGCTTACAGATTTAAAATCTTGTAACCGTAAATGTAACCAATCATAACGAACTTTTGAAAGTGTTACCGTTTTATGATGATCATACCTCTCTTTGAGATTTTTCAAAAGATCTTCAGGATCTTTTATATTGAGATATTTTACTTTGAGCCCCTCATCAATATTGTGAAGAATAAATGCTTGTTTTGCGCATGCTTCTTAAAATTATAATTGGCTTATAAGCACTTTTTTTTCCAGAAAATGAGTGTTTTGCGCAACTAACCTTCTACTACTTGTTCTTATTTTAAGAATGTAAACTTTCTAAAAAATAAGCACCTCAATACATGTTTTTTTTCCTTCTTAAAAATTAGAATGACATATTTGTAATTTTCTCAAATTTTAAAATAAATTTCGTGCTAATATTACCCGGGCCCGGGCCCGGACCCGGCACGGTTATTTTGATAATCTATTGTTAATTTTGGTAATATAAAATTAAAATAGAATTTTAAATAATTATGTTTTAAGTACTTGCGCAAAATACCTCTTCTTCTAAAAATAAGAATAAGTAGTAGAAGAAAAAAGTAGAAGAAGTGAAAGAAGGTCTACGCAAAACAGGGGCTTAATGTTCCTATTGGTTCATACTTTTTGGTACAAACATTAAATTGTCATAAAAAAAACAATAATAATAAAAAAGAGATGGCCGGGCCGGATTGGCTTGAGTTTGTATTTGTACTAATGTCATGCCCCGAAGCCCGGCCCATTTTAAGGACCAACGGGGTTTTCTTCTGTTCTGCTCTCACTCGCAGCGCACGTGTTTAAATCTCGCTTGTGCACTAATACACACCAACAGGCAACAAGCATACTTTCGCAGAAGAAAAAAGGAAATTAAATAAAAAAAACGTGTCAAAATTCTGATAAAGTATACCGAAAAATTCAGCAGGAAGAAGAACCAGAAGAATACATTGGGATTTCAAACCGCATACAGCAGAAGGGTCGCTCTGCTTCTTGAATTATGATATATTTTTCCAATTGATGAAAGGAATTCGGTGGTTTAAGTGTTAAAGTGATGGTCTTGATTTGAAGGAGCTGGAGCTTGAGATTCTGTACCTCTTCCCTTAATTAATCAAGATTTTTAGGTATCATTCTTTCCCATTACAGCCGTCCTGATTTGCTATCTCGCGGCATTTACTACTGTGATTTTAATTGAATACTTGGCATTATCCCCTATTAATTGCGTGTCTCCGTGCAGTATATGCCCTTGAATCGCTGCTGTATAGAAGTGTTCGTCTAGGGCTTGGGATTAGGTTAAAGTTGATTCCTTTCATTCCTTGTACTTTATGTCTATAAAGTTCGAGTATTTACTAGTTTTGTAATGGGAAGAATTCTGGTTTCATTCGTGTAAAACCCTAGATTTGATTATTTTTCCATGCCTATGCTCTTTACTTGACTGGCGTGTCAACTAACTTTATTAATTTGTTGATATTTGTTAGATTGAGCAGTGTTTTATGTGAGTGATATTTGGCTAATTTAACTTGAATTGTTTATTATTTACAATTCATCAAATGTAGTTTCTCTGTTTGGAGACCCTTCTTACATGGGAAGTCTGCTTTTAGTTTTCTAATTATCGGTCTTTATCATTTCGTCAGTTGCCATTTGGTGTTTGAAGTTACAAGATTTTTTTTCGTTTTGTTGGATTCTGAAACATTGGTTAGTGGCCATCTATTAGTTAGTCTCTCTTTTGGATTCATATTTTTTTCCATATCAACCAACAAGCATCTGGAGACGTGGTAAATCTATACATATTTGCACTTAGATGTTCACTAGATGACCAAGTTATTGCTATTCTAAGCTGGCAATATCCTTTTCTCTAATCTTCAAAATTTAGATATGCATATGCTTTGGATATTAGCCTTCAGAGTGCAGGTTTACGGCCATTAGAAGCTTTGCTTCAATCGGTTGTTCCATAATTGCTTCTGCTTCAATTTTGCAATGTGGCTTCATTCTGTTTTTGGAGGTCCTATGCTTATGAATGATAGTAAGAGTCATTAATATGCTTTAGCCTTCTTTTTGATACTTTTTCAGGGTGGAACATTCACGAGAATGCATGGAAATCAGGAGACCTATTGGAGTCCTAAATTTTAAGAGATCATGATGCTGGAAGACTTCTTCACCTTGACCGAGATGAATAATGGGCTGACAGTTCCTTCTCGAGTCAAGGAGCTAGTGGAGGTCATGCACAAAGACAGTGATTCTGTTGTGAAGAATGCCGGCGAAGCTACCAGGCAGTGGTCAGCAGTTGCAAGTGCTATAGCTGCCACGGAGAACCAGGATTGCCTCTCTCTTTTTAGTCGTTTAGATGGACACCATTTCATTGGAAAGTGGTTGGTGGATGCCCTGAACTTCACTAATAACTCATCTGATAGCTGCCTTGAAGAGTCAATTGTTCACTTGCTGCAAGCACTTGGAAAGCTGCATGTGGACTATGAAGAACTGGTTTCAACTGACATATGGAGAACTGTCAAAGATCTTCTTGTCCACAACAGTTTAAAAGTACAGGAAAAGGCTCGAGTGCTATTTGAAACTTGGGAAAGGAAGAAAGGTGGTGATGCATCTCCTTCAGATGTTATTGGAGGTTCAACTGATGGAAAGGGTGGAAAAGTTGGGGATGTTGCGGGAGATGTTGGGCGGTCTGCATCTTGTATGCTAGATTATTCTCTTTCTGCAGATACTTCGGTTAAAGAACAACTTACGGAATCAACTAGAGATGATCAGATGCTACATACAAGTTCTGATGCATTGAATTCTGGCCAGGTTGAAAGCACACAGGGTTCAGATAAGATTATTAATCCTGTTGCGGCTGAGAGACTTTTGGTTCATGCTGATTCACCTTATTTACAGAAGCCTCCTGAGGAGCTTCCTGTGTGCAGTTCTGTAGGTGCTAACTCAATTGAATCATGCCATACAGTTGTGCCTGGACAAGATACTCTTGCTGCTGAGATAAAGTCGGCTGTTGATACCAAGTCCACCATAAAGACTGAAACTTCAGTGGAGAAAGTAGGAAGAGACGAAGGATTCAAATCATCGGAAGATAGGACTTTTCATTTGAGTACTGCTGCCGCAAATCCTATGAGATCAGTAACAGAGTCTGGTCCACAAAAATTTCGTAATAATGAGGGTAAAAGTTTGCGCAGGGAAGGTCCTTGGAAAA
>JAOWBN010231208.1:0-12581 GCA_028565015.1 Pinguicula moranensis
TCGGGACTGCGGGAAATCCCAAATTTTTTATTTAAAAAAAAAAATCGGGATCGGGAATGGGCATTCCCGTTCCCGTCCCGAATTATTTCGGGACTAGGATACCCATTCCCGGTCCTGTCCTGAATCCTGAACTTCCCAAAAAATTCGAGAAGTTCGGGATTCGGGACCGCGGGATTCGGGAAATCCCGAATCTCGCGGTCCCATTTGGCCATCCCTAGGTTTAGGCACGTTTGCACGTTTTTTCCTTGTGTGGCGTACCTAGCCCGTTTGCACGCGCACGTTTGCCTGTCTCTATGAAAGAGTCGCACAACTGCAACTTCCCAAAAAAATATGCTTCTAATAACTCAAAAATATAAAATAGAAGCCGGTATTAACTTTTGAAGTGCCTAAATTAACAACTTGTGCATATGTTAAGTTGGAAACTCTTTTACATGAACTTTGCCTTGCACATTGCTAGCAGAATGAGAGAGGACAGTAATGAAGTATTTATGTACTTCGAGTAATAAATTCAAGTAATTAAAAAAGCTGACTAGCTTAAAACTTAACTTGTTATTACAATAGTCAATTCTTTCATCATTAATAGTTGCACTAATAAAAGAAGATAAGAAGTGCATTTCAATTAAACTATATATTTTTTTAGATAAGATACGATTAAGACTAATAACAGAACAAGCCTAGCATAATACTAATTAGCAGTCTAATAAGGAGTTAAACCAGTATTTTGACTCGGTGGGACAAGATAAATATTCGAGAGGACAAGACTCATCCTGGGGGCGAAGGGGGTGGGGTTAACCCCGGAGTCTAATCATCTTTCGTCTACATAATGATCTAAGCCAAACCATTTCAGACAAATCAATAATCACATAGAATGAAGCAGGTTGTTTAGAGACACTTTCCATGCTTAAACTTGAAGAAATGGAAGCGAAAGTTAGACTGTTAAAATCCAAAGAAATAAACTCGAGTTATTTTAAAACCCTGAAACAATTGCAAACACTAGCCCCCTTTTTACGAAAACGCTTGATTAGCCAGGATTCCATGGAGATTTTTTTTCTTTTAGTATTTGCTTTCACAATTTTTCAATATAGCCTGGAAAAGGCCAATTATAGATTGGATCAAATGGGCCATCAGTGTTATTTTGATTTCCTTTTACTCTCTCTCTCTCTAAGTTGAGTGCTAGTGGCGAAGGAAAAGGCAACGACTGGTCCTCCCACTCCCACCACACAGAAAGAAGTATCTTTGAGTGCAATGTTTTTAAGAATTTTGTGTTAGTACATGGGATGAGTTAAAAGGGCGAAGTCAGCCATTTCATTCGAATGTGGAATAGAAAATTAATACAAAATATAATATAAAAGTAATTAAACAATAATTTTGGTGTAGCACAAATTAAACCTCTCCTGTAAAAAAATGTTGACCAACAAGATCAAGATGCCACATCATCACCAAATCTACATATTACTAATTTAGGATGGAAACATGATTTGTTCAAGTTCCCATTTCAAGAGTCAACAAATGTAGAAATTATCAAATCAGTGCCAACAAATATGGTAGACAAAATCAGCACGGATCCAACAGTTACCATTTATAATTCACAAAGATCATCACCTTGTAATTCTATAAAATAGTGATGTACGATGAAGAAAAGTAATGCAGTTCAATGGAGAAATACCTTCTTAATTGTTTTCCTCCATGAAATCTTAACTGCTCACTTGCACACAAAGCACTTAATTTTCAAAATACAACATTCATGCCAACATTTCATTTACATTCATCCTCATGGTAACAGAGCAATCAAGGCTTAACAGCCATTCCTTCCTGCGGGAATCTTAGGCGAATTTCGCTGTCGTCGCTCCATCTCTGGTGTCTGGTTCGACGATTGGGCACGGTCAACATCAATTTGGGAGTTTCTTGCCTTCGCAGCCTCAATTTCACGATGGAGCGGGTTTCTCCCTCGGACAGGGAAATTTTTCTAGACAACACGACAGTCCAGGAATGGGTCATTATGGACTGAAGTTTTTCGGTGGGCCGCAACATTTGAATTATGGGCCGCAACCCATGTCTGATTGATCACAACAAAATTTCGGTGGTTCTCCACAGTTCAATGTCGCAGGGCAACAAACAATTTCCAGCCACAACTCACAAAACTCTGGTGGGCCGCAGAATTTGACACATGGGCCTCTGCACTATTCTGGTGGGCATTATAGTAGAATTTTAATGGGCAACAAATATTTTCTAGCCCAACAGGTGGACAACAAATTTCTGGTTCGTATGAAAATAATTTGAGAGGACCTTCACCAGCTGCAAATGCTGCTATCATGACCCATGTCCCTGCACCTCCTATGTAGTTTACAGGATCAACCTCTACTGGTCCACCCCCTATCGGAGCAGTTACTGGATTACCACATTTACCTGCTAGATCCTCAAATTCTGCTCTGTCACCTCCACCCTCTGATTGGTACATGAACTCCGTTGCATCTGAACATATGATATCCTTTGTGACTGCCCTTGATCAAGACAATCCTTATATTGGTAAGGCTTGTGTTGTTGTTGGAAATGGAACACCCTTATCTATAACTCATACTGGTATAGTATCCTCTACTTTATCTCTTCCCTTATTAGATGTCTTAGTTGTTCCTAATCTCACCAAAAATTTGTTATCCATCAGTAAAATCACATTGTATTTCTTCATTGCCATCACTTTTATTGACAAATATTTTATCATTCAGAATCGTCACACAGGGCAGGTGGTGGCCAACGGTCGACGTGATGAAGGGTTGTATGTACTCGAGCGCAGTATTCCTGCTTTCGCTTCTCCCATAAGAGCATGCTCTTTACACAGCTCCTTTGATACATGGCATGCTAGGCTTGCTCATCCCTCATCTACTGTGTTGTCTTTATTAAGCAATAAATGACATATTTCTATTTCCTCTTTGAAAGCTACTCATGTTTGCACTTCATGTCAAATGGCTAAAAGCCATAATTTACCTTTTGTTGCGAATGAAGGCAACTCGGCCTCTTGAATTAATTCATTGTGATCTTTGAGGTCCATCTCCTCTTGTTTCTAAAACTGGATATCACTATTATGTTATCTTTGTGGATGATTACGTACGGTTCACATGGTTTTACCCTCTGAAGCATAAATCTGATTTCTTTGATATATTTCTTCAATATCATGCCTTCGTTGAAAAACAATTTTCTCGATCAATCAAAATATTTCATAGTGATGGTGGAACTGAATTTACCAATCATGGCTTTAAAAATCATCTTTCAAAACATGGCATTCATCATTGGCTGTCATGTCCTTATACTCCTGCCCAAAATGATTGTGCAGAAAGAAAACATCGTCATGTTACTGAAATGGGCATAACCCTCCTTTTTCACTCTCATACTCCTCTCATCTATAGGGAAAATGCGCTCAGTACAGTAGCTTACATTATCAATCGACTGCCATCGCCACTGCTCTCAGGTACATCTCCCTTCGAAATACTCTATGGTCAATCTCCAAATTATGCTCATTTTCACTCATTTGGATGTTGAGTCTTCCCTTATTTACGTGATTATGCATCAAACAAATTTTCTCCAAGAAGCCTCACATGTGTCTTTATGGGTTACAATACTTCACACAAAGGCCTTAGGTGTCTTGATCCCACAACATAACGTACTTATATCACTCGACTTGCTCAGTTTGATGAAACCAGCTTCCCTTTTCACAGTATTACACCTCTTCCTACTCTCTCAAATATTGATATTTCTTTCTTTCTTGAACTATCCAATACACCTTCCCTTGCCGCAACTCAACCATCTTCTAATGACACTATTACTCCCTGCACTCGATGTCCCACTCCACCTAATGATATCCCATTGAAACATCAACTCCTCCAATCTCATCACCTCAACCTCTGGAACCTGACTTTACAAACCCAGTTGCACCAACTTTGTCTCCTGATTCCTCCTCTCAAGTCACGTCTTCTCTCCCTTCTGAATCACCTCCCATCACTTCACATGACTCTTCTATTCCCCCTCCTACATCTCTACCTACTACTAACTCTCATCCCATTATCACTCGCTCCAAGACTGGTATATTCTGCCCTCATAATTTTAAAGATATGATACCTACTGGTTTTCTCTCAGCTCTTTTAGCATATACTGAACCCCGTGGTTTTCGCTCTGCTGCAAAGAATCCTTCCTGGATTGCTGCCATGGATGAAGAAATTGCTGCTCTACATAAAAATCAAACGTGGGATCTTGTTCCACACCCCTATGGTGTTAATGTTGTTGGATCAAAATGAGTATTTCGAGCCAAGTATCTTTCCAATGGATCTGTAGAACGACTCAAAGCACGTCTTGTTGCCCGTGGTTTTACTCAAATTCTGGGTCTTGATTTATTTGATACTTTCAGTCCAGTGGTCAAAGCTGCAACAGTTCGTACAGTTATCTCTATTGTCGTATCTCGTGGTTGGCCTCTGCGCCAGCTGGATATCAAGAATGCATTCTTAACTGGTTATTTAGCTGAAAATGTTTATATGGAACAACCTCCAGGCTATATAAATCCTATGTATCCGGGCGATATTTGTCATCTAAAGAAGGCTCTCTACGGTCTCAAGCAAGCTCCTCGAGCTTGATTTGATCGTTTCAATTCCTTTCTTGGCACTCTTGGGTTCATTTGCAGTCGTGCTTATACATCTCTCTTCATCTTTACTCATGACTCACATATTATTTATCTGCTTCTCTATGTCGATGATATTATTGTCACAGGCAGCAATACTTCTCTTCTTGATCGTCTTATTAGCAACATGCATGATGAGTTTGCTCTAAGGATCTTGGGTCTCTTACTTATTTTCTTGGGATTGAAGCCACAAGTACATCAAATTGTCTTCTTATTAGTCAGCTAAAATATGCATGTGACATTCTTGCTCGTGCTCAACTCTTAGATAGCAAGCCGATTAGCACACCCATGGTCGCTTCTCAATATTTATCTTCTAATGGTGAACCTTTATCTGATCCAACTATGTATCGATCTCTTGTTGGTGCTCTTCAGCATCTTACCATCACTCGACCTGACTTAACATATGCAGTTAATTCTGTCAGTCAGTATATGCATGCTCCCACGGAACTCCATTTTCAGGCTGTCAAGCACATCTTACGCTATGTTCGTGGTACTTTCAGTATGGGTCTACATTTTACTATGTCCTCTCATCCAGGTTCTATTGTTGCTTACTCTGATGCTGACTGGGCGGGATGTCCTGACACCTGTCGTTCGACCTCTGGATATGCCATATTTCTTGGTGACAATCTGATTTCTTGGAGTGCTAAGAAGCAACCTACAGTCTCTCACTCCAGCTATGAGTCTGAATATCGTGCTTTAGCTACCACTGCTGCTGAGGTTCTTTGGGTCCGTCACTTACTTCAAGACCTGGATGTTCCTCTTACTCATACTCCAGTGCTTTTATGTGACAATAAGAGTGCTATTTTCCTGAGCACAAATCTTGTTGTTCACAAACGAGCAAAATATGTTGAATTGGATTACCATTTTGTTCGAGAGCAAGTTTGTGCCCGTACTATTGCCACTCAGTTTGTTCCTATGAGCTTCAACTTGTTGATCTATTTACAAAGAGCTTGTCTCATGAAGTTTTTGAGTTCTTGCAGTCCAAGCTTCACGTGGTCTTCCATCCCACACTCAGGTTGCGGGGGGTGTTGACCAACAAGATCAAGATGCCATATCATCACCAAATCTGTATATTGCTAATTTAGGATGGAAACATGATTTGCTCAAGTTCCCATTTCAAGAGTCAACAAATGCAGAAATTATCAAATCAGTGCCTACAAATCTGGCAGACAAAATCAGCACGGATCCGATAGTTACCATTTATAATTCACAATGATTATTACCTTGTAATTCTATAAAATAGTGATGTACGATGAAGAAAGTAATGCAGTTCAATGGAGAAATACCTTCTCATTTGTTTTCCTCCATGAATTCTTAACTGCCCACTTGCACACAAAGCAATTAGTTTTCAAAATACAACATTCATGGCAGCAGTTCATTTACATTCATCCTCAAAAACCAATGAAGATATTGCACACATCACCAAACTTCTCCAACATTTCTCACCTGAAGAGTATTTTGGAAGCTTTGATGAACTGTCCCAAATCAAGTCACCCCACCAATAGGAGACCTACACATAAGAACCAACCCCCCTTAGAATTATCTATAAATAGCCCTCAACATTTGTTGAGAAAAGAGAGACTTTTGGTAGAAAAAGAGAACAAAGAATTGTATTTGTGATTTGGAAGATTATCGAAAATTTAGGATAATAAGTTAATTTCGGTTGAGTAGGAATTTGGTCCTTAAATACGCTCCCTGACCCAAAAAGTCACCTATCTTTCCTAGAAACTCATCTCTCCAATTTTTTACTGAGAAAGGGGCCACGAACCCCATGTTATTTCTAGGCCCGGAAGATTTCAACTCAACCCTGGATAAAATGGTAACTCCCACAATTTTGTCCCTCAAGATTGGGCGGTTTTCGTAATCCCGCCACAATCCTTCCTTTTGGATTAACCATTTTACGTAGATGCCCCTGTACTTTCAACTTATTTACAATATTTACCAACTTGTTTATTTAAATTAAATTATTTTAAATAAATTATATTAATAAAAATATTTAAATTAAATAAGATTAAAATAATAAAATAAATTGTTTTAATTATATTATATTAACTAAATTATAATAACCAAATTAGACTAAATTATATTAATTAAATTAGTTTAATTAAACTATTTAAATTTAATTATTTTATTTAATAATATTAATTAATTAATATTAGTTAAATTAAATTAAATTAATTTAATTTAATTTAATTAGATCAGATTAAATTTTAAATAAATTAAATTTAAATTAATTTATACTAAATTATGAGAATAACTTAGTAAATTTACATATCATTGAACACGTTGCAGGACAACACGACGATTGTCCCTGCATACCAAACGATGTAATTACTTAGACGATATCCTATGTGTCCATTACCAAATGGGGGATTTGGTATTTTATCCCGCTGTATACCACCAGTTATCCACGAAGAAGGATATGATATATTCGGCTACAAAACGGACTCTTAGGGAAGAAGTTAAGAAGCACGAGCCCAAGAAGATTGAAGGAAGGTAGAGATTAGAGTAAATATCGAGTCGCACGACAACGGCAGAACTAAGGTTTTGTTTAACTAATAAAAATTTAAATTAATAAAAATAAATTATAATCATTGTTATTTTTTAAAAAGTTTTTTTTAAGATTTAGGTATGGGCGCCCGCACCCCCTTGGCTTGAGAGGCCTCGCCTCTGGATGAGTTGGCAACTATTAGTTAGTGACCTAGAACACCAATCAGTTGATGGTGCACTTGTTAGTTTCATGTATACTGAATGATGTATATCATTTTGTTCCTTGAGTTTTTTTTATATATTATCGATAATTTGGGTTGAGGATTTGAATTGTGAAACTACATAAATCAATCAAAACTCTAAATCAGTCCCTAGTCTTAAGTCATTAGCAAAGGAACAACTAGATGACTATATGTACTAGCATGTAGATTAATGTATGATCATATTTCACAGATCATTGATACAGAGTATCTATTTAATCATATGAAATATGAGTATACGAGGTAGATGAGTAATGGACTTGACCTATATTGACTTGCTGTATGGATTGTGTTTGTGTCATAAGCAAAGTCATATAGTATTAATTCATTTATATGAGATATTCATAATTCTGGATGATGAATGTGTATTACGTGAGGTTATCAAATGCTCCTTTTAACCGAGCGATTATAAAGGTAAGTTTTTCGAATATGCACGATTCATGTTGGAAGTTATAGAATATCAAGATGATACTTTTGTCCATCTCATCTCGGATAAGATTATTAATATCTCTGGGCCCCTCGATGCAGTAATAATTGTTACGCATGCATTTGTGATTATGAGATAGTCACATATTAAAAATTATGTACTGAAGAACAAAAAAGTAATTAATGGTCAATGATAACACATTCATACTCTTGACATTAATGATTGGATATTAAGTGACGAAAAAATTAATACTAAATAAAATTAAAGGATCACGATTTATCTATATTAGATCGGATCATAATGCATTGCTAGATGCCGCTTATGATTTATAAATTAATGACATTAATTTATTACCGATTTAGATATGGATCCTACTGGGTAGCTCCATTTGACGAACTGAAGCACTATAAACATCCTCTGTAAGTTCTCCATGTAAAAACGCAGACTTGACATCAAGTTGGAAGATGTCCCAACCTTTGTTTAATGCGAGTGCTACAATCATCCTCACTGTGTCCATTTGAGTCACCGGTGCAAATACCTCTATAAAATCAACTCCTTGTATTTGTGAATATCCTTAGCTACCAATTGTGCCTTGTGTTTGTCAATTTCTCCATTCTCATTGTATTTTGTTTTGAATATCCACTTGACACCAATGTTTTTAGCTCCTACTGGCAGCTCCATGAGTTTACAAGTATGATTTTTCTTAATGGAGTTCATCTCATTGTCCATAGCCTGACTCAATTTTTCTAGCTTCATAGCTGCTTCAAATGAGAATGGATCCTCAGTAGAGGTGTCTTGGATCATATATCCAACTTCTTCTTCTTCTTCACCTAGGCCTTCTCCACTTACAAAGTCCTTCATCAATGATGGTTCCCTTCTATCTCTACTGCCAAAGGAAATGGCTTCATTACTTCTCTGATGGTTTTCCCTTGCAGTGATCTCATTATTACCATCATTGTTGCCTTCACTTATCTGTTCATCTTCACACTTTCCTTCACTAAGGACTTCATCTTCATATTCATCTTCGGTGAACTCCTCATCATTGGTCTTCTCTTTCCATTTCCAATTCTCTTGGTCTTAAGAAACAATTTGTAACCTTTGGATTCATCGCTTACACCCAAAAATATGCAAGGAAAACTTTTACCATCTAGTTCACCTCATTTTTCATCTGAGATGTGCACGTGTGCTATGCAACCCCATACTCTCAGGTGATCAACTGATGGTTTGATCCCACTCCAAGATTCCTGAGGTGTGATGTTCTTTTTTGTACCAGTGGGACATCAATTCAGCAAGTAGAAAGTCCAAATTACATTCTCACTCCAGAATGGCTTAGGCATCTTCTTGGCAGTGATCATGCGATGCACCATGTTCATAACTATTCTGTTTTTCCTTTCCGCCACTCCATTTTGATGAGGTGTGTAGGTAGTGGTGAGGTTTTTTTGTTAAGCAAAATATATTTGTGGGATTACCCCCTGTAGGTAGTGGTGAGTTGACGTTTGATCCCATGATCTTCACAGTATGCCTTGAAGTTTGAAGAGTTGAATTCTCCTCCTTGGTCTGTTCTTAGGCACTTGATGACTACTTCAACTTATGTTTCAACTTTCTTATGGAGCTTCATGAAGCACTCTAAGGCTTCTAATTTGTGGGTTAACAGATAAACCCAAGCTTTGCGACTATGGTCATCAATGAAACATAAAATGTACCTTTTTCCACTGTTGGATGCTGGATCAATAGGGCCACATATATCTGCATGAATTTGCTCTAAAACCTTGGTTGCTCTCCATTTACTTCTTTTTGGGACTGCATTTCTATGTTGCTTACCAAGGAAACAGTTAGTACATGATGTTCTAGACTTTTCTAATCATGGAAGTCCTTGAACCATCTGCTTTGATTGTAAGATCTTTAGGCCCTTGTAGCTGAGATGACCATATCTTTGATGCCAAAGATATGTGATATCTGAAGTATCTGTGATGAGACACTTCTCTGTTTGTGGCTTGAGGCTTTTTGTATCTTCATTGAGAAGTCCAAACATGCGATTTGTGCTCATCCTGGTGTGTGCAATGAGTCCTCTTTAAGGATGATACAAATTACATGTCCCATTGTTGATGAGGATTGCAATGTCATTCTCCTATAATTGTACTACACTTAGCAGATTGTTTCGCAGCTCAGGAACATAATAGACATTGTTGATATTGAAGTTTGTTCCATTGAAAATGAGCTTCACATTTCCTTTTCCAGAAACTGTCATTCTGTTGTTGTTTCCACATTTGACAAAGTGTTTGATCTTATCTGTTAGGCTGGAAAACATGCCTCTATCTCCACACATGTGGTTGGAGCATCCGGAATCAATGAACCAGGCATCACTTTGCCTTGCATCATGCTGTTCAATGAATGCCATCAACAACAATTCTTCATCTTGGTCTAACTGAGCATAGTTGGCCTCTCTATTCCATTGAGGATACTCATACTAAAAATGTCCTACTTTGTGGCATTTATAGCACTCCACAGTGGATTTGTTGATTTTTTGATGTCCCCTTCCACAACCTCTTCCTCGAGGTGATACACGTCCTCTGCCACCAGTTTGATCCTCCACTTTCAAGGCTTGATCACTTTGATAACTCACTACTTGTTTGAATTTTTGCTCATCAATTACAAGTGAACTTCGCAGTTCATCTATGGACATCTTCTCAGTATTTTTGGATTCTTCAATTGAGACTACTACATATGTGAATCTCTCAGCCAATGTTCTGGGAATTTTCTGAACCACTTTGGAATCTGGCATTTCCTCTCCATTGCTTCTCATCTTGTTTTCCACGGACATCACCTTGGCAAAGTATTTCGTGATGGTTTCTCCTTCCTTCATCTCCAACACCTTGAAATCTCTGCTCAAGGAGTTGAGGAGAGCTCTCTTGACTTGATCATTCCCTCCAAACTTCATTTTAATGAGTCCCAAACAATTTTGGATGTACTTTTGTCCAAAATTTGTTCAAAGACGGTGCGATCAATGTCTCTGAAAAGACAGTATTTCACTTTATGATCCTTCATTCTGTCATTCTCCAGCTGCTCCTGTTGGGCAGTTGTTAGCACCGTTCCAGATTGAGGCTCTTCAAAGACAACTTCAATCTGCTTCCACAGCCCCTTGGTTCTGAGTAAATTCTCCATCAATTCACTCCAATGATCATAGTATTGTCCATCAAACTGTGGAACGTTCAAGGTGTTTTTCTCTTCACTCATTTTTGCTCCGATACCAGTTTGTTGAGTAGCAGATTTTGATTGATAGCAATACACGATGTTTGGACAAATGTAAAGTGTACTTTTATTGAAGAAAGACTTGGCATTTATAGCCATACATTTGGTAACCAAATCAGGTTTGCTTACCTATTATTTTGCTAACATCGAAAATAGCTATTGAGAACGGCCCATAGAGAATTGCATAACGACGCTTTTGTATTCGCTGCTTCAACAAAAGTCTTCCTCTCGCAAGATAGCAATGATGGGATCTGATGAGCTTTTTTCCTAGAATAGTGGATGAGCTCATGGCACAGGATTGGTCGGTATAGGTAACACAACTATTACCACGACTATCTTTAATTATAAAAGAATTGCGGAAACGGATTTGGATTGCAGGTTTTCAAAACTACGAGATCATTCTGTATTTCGGTTCGATTTAATAAAATTCGAACCAATTCATTACTCATGCTCAATTAATAGAATCTCATTTTAGCTATGAAATGAATGCAAACACAACTAATATAAAAGCCCATTCAAATGCTTGTAAGGAAGCAATTCTCCTCCAATTTCTGGATTCTATTTTTCTAAAAATAGCATTAATCATTACTAACCCTTTTTTATATATAAATAAAAATATGGCGTCGTTAAATTTTCATTTCCTTCTTCATTTCACAACTAGTCTTTGGCGAATTGGTACAATGTTCATATTGTGCACCTGGCTTCAAGTTCTTGGAGTGAGGGAGTCATAAACAAAATATGTTTTACTTCACAATTGAATCAGAAACCAATATTATCAGAAAACAGTATATGAATTCCTGTATATCATGTAACATTAAAGCATGCAAATGAATAGAGCAACAAGCCAATGCAAATCCATGAAAATGGTTATCTTTAGCCATAAAGTCAAGAAGTTGGGTGAGGCATTTACTAAAAGGTTGAAAATGAATGGAGTTTTTTTTGCTTCTAAAAGTATGTATGTGTATGATAGATGGGAAATGAATGCAAGTGATAAAAGAGAAAAAGCTCTACCGTTGCTTCATATGTATGGGAACTGGATGAAAGTCGTTAATAAATATCCCGATCTTTCTAGTAATTTCTTGGCGAGAAACAAATTTAGTATGAGAAGCTCATGTCACAAAGGGCGTGGCCAGAATTCTGGTCGTTAGCCTTAATCAAAAGCTCTTTATCTAACATGCCTGTCTACTTCATGTCACTTTTGAAGGCTCCATTGTGTGTCCTTAATGAGATGATCAACGTGCAAAATAGGTTTGTGTGGGTAGGAGATGATCCTTCCCGGCGTCCAATTTATTGGATTAGCAAAGATGCTCTTTGTTTGGCTCGTGAGGATGGGGATTGGGGCTGCAAGATATATGTTTTATTCAATCTAGCTTTGTTGGAAAAGTGGGTTTGGAAATGTTGGATTAATTAAGTTAATTTGTTTAAGTTAATTAAACCTTAAGCCCACTTAACCACAAGCCCGTCTAACTACCCAGTCCAATCTCTATATAAA
>JAOWBN010231238.1:0-12577 GCA_028565015.1 Pinguicula moranensis
TTATAAAACTTAAAAATATATATAACTTAAACTTATAAAAACTTATATAACTTATCAAATTATATAACTTGTAATACGTATAAACTTAATTTTTATATAAACTTGAATAACTTATAAATTTTAACTTTTATAAATATAAAGTTTGTATAAATTTATAGGTTATACAAGTTTATATAAAGTTAATCAGTTTTATAAATTATAAATTTTTAAAATTCATACAAGTTTCTAGGTTTTATAATTTATAAAAGTTTATAATTTAATTAAGTTTGTAAACTTGTATAACTTATAAAATTTAAATTATATAAATATACAGTTTATATAAGTTTATATAACTTATAAGTTACATAATAAGTTTATAAATTATACAAGTTTATAAGTTTATAAATGACACAAGCTAATGAGTCATACATAATACAAGTAATATAATTTTATAAGTTCTTAAGTTTTATAACTTTTCAAATCCTAAAAAAATTTAAACCCTAAAAAATCTAAACCCTAAACCCTAAAAAACATAAAAACTCTTAAAATTCTAAATCCCTAAAAATCTTAAAACTTAAACCCTAAATCCTAAAACTCAAAACTCTAAAACCCTAAACCCTAAATACTAAAATTCTAAAAATCCTAAAACCTAAAAAACCCTAGAAAAAATGCTCACGCACAACTCCCGTGGGACATTCGCCGGATTATATAAAGAAATTAAAGAAAACATGAGATTTTCGGCGGGTCCAGCGAAAATCTGGCGGATGTCGGCCGGAAATCGCATTTAGGGGTGGATTCCAAGAAAAACAAAACAAGTCATATTTTTATTTTATTATGTTTATTATGTATAAGTTTATTTGTTTATGGGACTTAAAGTATTTTTATTTTATTTTTTTTATATAAATTTATATTACAAATATAAGAAAATATTTTTTTCTTAAAAAATAAAAGAAACAAATTTTTTCTTTACAAATTAAAAAAAAAAATCGATTACGCCGGAGGTTTCAACCGTATTTAAACCATTTCGGAACCATCATGAAACTGGTCTGAACCAAAACCGTCAACCAATCTAGAGATTTTCATCAACCGAACCGTCAATCGGAGGAAACCGGACCGGACAAAACCAGATATTCGAGGTTAGGTTATGGTTTGTATTTTTAAAAACTGGCAACCGGTAAAAAAATCAGCGATTCGGTAACCCACAACCGAACCGCCCATGTCTAGTCACGGGCACAAGTGTAGATTTTTCATGAGGCCTAATATGCAAGAAAACACATTGAATTTTTTTTAAAAACAAACAAACTACAACTTACACTATAAATGGTGTTTTAAAAAATATAGCCGTTGGGTGAATGGTTGGGTGGGGATTGGGCACGCCCCTAGATATGTTTTTTACTACACAATCCAACTAGTGCAAAGAGTGCATTTCAGTATCGTAAGGAAACGTCTTCTTATTGAGGCAGGATACGTATTTTTTCCCTTAATTCTAGCATTTATTTTTATTTCTTAAGACATAAGTTGGGCATCAGTTACTCATTCATTCAAACACTATTTTGAGCATATAATATATCAATACTTAGTAAGTTTTATAGATATCTTATATCTACACTCCTGAAAGTGTGTACTATCCGCAAGAGAAAATTAAAAAAAATAAAACATGAAGTGAAAATGTGATGATTCCTGTGTATGGTGTCAACCCTTCAATCCAGTGGCTAATATATAAAGGGGCGTGTATGATAAGGCTAGCCTTCCAAAAACCTTATTCTGAGCAAGGAGTTCGCCAAGATAAAGATATATGTAGCCACTAGAATGACTACTCATTAGTGTGGCCTAGGGTTTTTAACTTGCTTTCACTATTGTAACCTTGCAATGATATATATATATATATGATTTGGCCTTTCAAAAAAATAAAATAAAATAAAACATAATTCTCCTGCAATTGGGAAATTACTTCTTGAAGTATAAAAGCAATGAAATTTGCATGATCTCCATTTATACAACCGTCTAATTAGTGGTTACAAACGGTCGTGCCAGATCGACACAATCCATTGGCATTATGGCCCGACATGGCCCATTTATCAATCGTGTTGCGCAGGTACAATTTGGGATCGTGCCGAAACATCACTGTTGCATGGTCCATCCGACATGGTCCGTTCACATTTTATTTTTATTTATTTAATATTCTTTTTTTTAACTTATTTTTTATAGAAAAAGTAGAAGAAAAAAAAAAGAAGAAGAATACACTTATGACAGCCCAACCTACCATGTTGGCTAGCATGGCCCAAACCCAAATCATGTCGGCCTGACCCAACGCGGCCAAAAAAAATATGCTGGGCGGATGGCCCATTTTAGTCACCCATATACCTCGTCGTAAGTGTAAGTCTAACTATATTTTCAGCACAAAAAAAAAAAAGAATGCCCATAAATAAATCATAATTTAAAAATAAAACCATTCCTTTTACCTAATGTTTCTTGCTAACTTTCCTTTCCAGACAACATGACGAACTATTTATGTATTGCTTTTTGTAATTCATATCCCAAGATTCAGTATCTCCTTTACTTCAATGCATGGGGCTAGGGCCATTCGCAAGAGGGAATTTATTATTGTTAATTGAAATCACATTATAGGCCAAAGAAGAGTGGTGGAATTCATGCAGACTAATGGTTCCTACCAAAAACAATAGGTAAACAAGAGCAATCTTTCAGATTGCATCACATTATTATATAAAGGTTCAAAGACTTTTTCATTAGTATTTAATACTACTAGTTGCTGTCCTGCTAACATTTGAATCCAAATTATGTTTGTATTGAGAGACTATACACTCAATTAGATTAGAGGGTAACAAAGCTTGACTTGATCTCTGTCTACCTCTAGGTTATTTTTCCAGTTTACATCTATTATATCCATAGGCTAAATACCAATTGCCACATATATTAAACAATCGCAATTATCAGTGCCTGATTCCTTCTTCTTTAATGAAGCTAATCCGCAAATGGCAACGACCTTTTGCATAGGTGCTTGGATGTCTGTTCTCTTCAGTAAGAGCCAAACATTCAGTTATTTTTCTTACGAAAACGGCAATTGACTTTGCATCCCTATGAAATCTTGTACTAATATTACTATTTAAGCACTAGACTTCGCCCCTATTTTGTGCAGCCTTCTTAAAATTATAATTGGCTTATAAGCATCTTTTTTCAAAAATAACTCCTCATTTTTTGAAAAAAAATGCTTATAAGCCAATTATAAGCATAAGAATGCTGTACAAAATACCCCCTTGATTGATTAACCAATCACCTTTGGCGGGCAGGCAAGACTCAAAGCAACGAAAAATCAGACAAACACTGAACTGATTGTGTATTATTTGATATTGGGTAACGTCTTGTATAAACATAGGTTATGCACTTTGCATGAAGCTACGGGTTTACATGCAGATTGATCTTTTCAAACCTAAAACTTATGTCCCAACAGTTAATATTAGACAATAACAGGGAGCTGGAGCTACTTTCAAAAGGTCCCATTATCCATATTATTCAACTAAATAGAATTTTCTAATAATTAGGTTAATTATCCTTTTTTTTTTTCAAGGAATTTTGTTTGTGTAAGAAAGTGTTTTTGTCTATTGGAAGAACATACCTTTCAAAATCAAGCATTTGCATAAAGATTAATCCAATATTGCGCATTTGTTCAAAAACAAATTCCTAAATTTGTCATGGGTCAAGAAACCTGATAATGACCGGAGAAATATCGAACTTGGATTGCAAGCACAATCTTAAACAAACGTATAAGTAGATGTGGCCAAGGGCGGTGGGAGGGGGCCAAGCTGGGGTCTAGCCCGGCTTAGATCCTCGTTTGGGCCATTTTTTTGAAAAGTAAAAAATTAAATTTAAAATCTTGAAAACTAAAAGTCTTATCCTCCGAGTCTCTTAGACCATTTTTTTTAAAAATACATCAAAGTTCAAGCTCATCAAAGTCCTAAATATTTGAGTTAGTAAAATTATTATGATTTAAACTGATAAAATTATTATTTTTTTATCAATATTAATAAGATAAATTATGTTATCACATGCTAAAAAAACATTTATTTATTCCCATAAAAAAGTTGGCCTCTAAAATTTTTATTGACCCCCCTACATTTCTTTTCTAGATTCCACCTTGATCATGTGGCGCTACAATCAACTGGTAATGACCTGAACCCACTTGGCCAAGATATACTAAATCCTTACAGACAATACTTGAAAAACACTTTTGACTTCACGTAGTCTTTGTTTTCCGTTGCTATAAAATCTTCCCATTATTCCATAACCATTCACTGCAAAAACAAATCTTTTGTTCTCCAATTCAAAAGATCAAAGGGGACAGCATCTTCAGAAGAATCATTTTTTTTTCTGGTTCTACAATTAAATTATGGGTCTAAACAGGGGATTCCGACTGCTAAAAGCATTCCAATGGAACACACACAGACCTTCATGGCAGATAAACGCCGCGTGCCGGAGGCAGAATCCGGTCACAAGTCTCTGCAAATTGATTCACTCCGTGAAAATTGGAGCACGAGGTATCAGTAGCGGGAAAATGAACCAAGATTCGGCGAAGATTCGTAGAGGTCATCTTGCTGTGTACGTGGGCATTTCAGAGGAGGACATGTGTCGAGTCCTCGTCCCTGTTTTCTACTTCAATCACCCTTTATTTGGTAAGCTTTTGAAGGAGGCAGAAAAGGTCTATGGATTCGATCATCCAGGAGGGATTCAGATTCCTTGCCGGATAGCCGAACTACAGGCGGTGCAGATGAAGATCACCGCCGTTAGAGGCGTAAGCAGGCCGAGATAACCGAGCTAATTCGGCTGGCGGATACTTTCTTGTTGAGGGTTGCCTTTCAGTTTTTCTTCCCATGTAATAATTAAGATTTGGAGAAATTGAATGGCACTAAATCAAATTTTGTGTTATCGATCGGAATTCTATAAGCAGGAAATGAGATTTAGGCGGAAATTATAAATTAAAACAAACGGATCATTATCATTCAACCCTAGGTGACCAAATATTCGATAAGGGATTTTCAATATCGATGCAATACTGAAAAAAATAAATTATTTTGGTTTGTATTTACCAAAATCCAAAGCAATTTTCCATAAATTTTTAAATTTTTATCAATTAAAAATAAAAAATGACATCAAACAATGTCGCTTAGTATTTTAAAAAACATCTGGGTGTCAATTTTTTCTACTATCGAATCAGTAAAAACTAATACCGTATTGAAATTTTTTCATAAGAATTTTTTGTTACCGATACCAAAAATTAAAACACCGAAAAATATCAATTTTTAGTATCGTTATTGATACAATTTTTTCAGTATTTTTGTTCGGACCTATCAATGATTTCTTTTCTTGGAGAAATTTCACCTAATGAATATATAATAAAATTTTAAAACAACAACAAAGTGAACCATTAAACAGATTTTGAATTTTCAACATCCATACAGGAAGCTTTGCACAGTGTACGTGTATGTATGCCTGTTGCAGTTTGTTGAATTGTTCAGAATGCGTATCGGAGAGTGAAGGAGTCATGATCAGCAACCAAGAGACTGATGAGGATATGAGAGGTGATGAAGAGAAGAGAAACAGAGCAAGCTTGCTGGTGATGAAAGAGAAGTATTCGACTGATTTTGATGACAAGTTTCGACCGCACGATCCACATTAGATCGTGCGGTGTAGATCTCTTTGATGAGCTGTGAAAAGTTGTTTTACGTTTTTGTTATTGAAGATACGCTATAAATAGCGCTTGTAAGTTAATAGATCGACATACAAAAATAGAGGGAAAATTCGATAACCGCTTCTTCTCTCAATCGATCGAAACAGATCATACATCATTCATCCAATCCTGTCTTCGAATCTGAAAGTTTACATGGTATCAGAGCATGGTTATGCTTACTATCTGAATTCCGCACCGATTGATCGGTTTGTTTCGTGAATTGATTGAGAATTGAGAGGTTGAAAGATGGGTGAAATGGAACTTCGTCTGAAGGAGTTGGAAAATCAGCGAAGAATGGAGGTGAGTGATCTACTGGATGAACAATTGCAGGTCCATGGATCGGACAGCCCTGGAATGCAGTTGGTGAATGTGTTGTTGAACAATTCGAACTTTCTGATCTGGAAGAGCGCGATGCTCTCTGCACTTGAAGCGAAGATGAAGGTCGGTTTTGTAGATGGGAGCATTACCAGACCTGATGCTGGAACAACGCTATACATGAAGTGGAAGCGTGCAAACAGTCTGGTATGTTCTTGGCTTCGGAGCTCAATGACTTATGATTTGGCTAAAAACTATATGTTTATTCATGATGCGCAAGACATTTGGGAGAGTCTCGAACAGAGACTTGGCACAACGACTCTCCCACACTTGTTTGAGATTAAGAGAGGAATATCTGTTCTCAGGCAAGGGAATATGAATGTTAGTGAATACTTTGGACGGTTGAAAGAACTGTGGGATCAATATGATCAACTGAGGGTGTTTCCAACTGTGGGAGGAAATGTTGGTGATCTGCTAAAGCAAATGAAAAATGAGGACCGTGTAATGGAGTTCTTGATGGGACTCAATGAAGTCTATGAAGCGGAAAGAAGCCAGATAATATACATTGAACCTTTGCCGTTGCTAGACAAAGCTTACAATATGATAGTGACTGCGGAAAAGCACAGAGATGTGAGTAACAGAATTACCTCAGGCGCTGATGGAATGAATTCTGCAATGTTGGCAAAGGGAATGACTTGGAAAAAGGATGGAATATTGAAACCTAAAACAGGATTTCAGAAGGAGGACAAGCGCAATCTGAAGTGTTCACACTGTACTAAGTCTGGACATACCATAGATACTTGCTTCCAGCTGAAGGGGTATCCTGACTGGTGGGATGAACTGATGAAAAAGAAAGGAAAGCCATATCATGCAGCGCATCAAGTTGATGTGGGAGAGACACCTGGTACTTCAAACACTTCGCTGGATCAAGCTAATGGAAGTATTGGAAGTCTCTATGAAGCGATAGGAAATATGCAAAGGGACATCCAGCGCTTATACAAAGGAAAAGGCCTAGCAGGTGAGCAAACTGAAAACTTGATGCTCAATATGGATCACTATGGGGATTTTGCAGGTACTAGTGTTTTGAAATCATTACGTTTGCTTAATGTTAATGACATTAAGCAGCATGAATGGATAGTTGATACTGGAGCAACGAACCACATGTGTGTGGACTTATCTTTGATGATAAACATAGAGAAATTCAATTCAATCACACCGGTTTGGCTGCCGGATGGAAGTGTTAAGTCTGTAGAATGCAGTGGGGATGTTGAATTGTGTAAGGGAGTGGTATTAAAATCATGCTTGTTTCTACCTAGCTTCAAATACAACCTGCTATCCGTGAGGAAACTATCTAAGACTTCAGGATTTGGATTTCAGTTTTACTCTGACATATGTATGATACAGGACCTTGACAAACACAAGATCGTGGGAGTTGGGAAGGTGAAGAAGGAGCTATACATCATAAATGATGCTTCATTTGATTCTGAAGAAGTCCTGAAAGCACAAGATGTTTTTTTTAATTGCTTTGTTCCATCACAGCCTCTAGGACACTTAACTGTGAGTGAGACTCATGTTGATACTGTGTGTTCTGTTGTCACAACAACACTTTTGCATAAAAGGATGGGGCATCCCTCCTATGATGTAATAAATCATTTGGATAAACTGGTAGTTGGGACCATGAAGGATGAGTTTGGTGATTGTAAAGTTTGTCATCTTTCCAAACAATGCAGAAAACCATTTGAGGAAAGTATGCACCGATCTGAGCAATGTTTTGATTTGATCCATATGGACGTGTGGGGTCCATATAAGAAACCTTCACTGAGTGGATGCAACTATTTTCTGACCATTGTAGATGATATGAGTAGATGTACTTGGATCTTTCTGTTCAGATATAAAGATCAAGTACCAAGATTGATTGAGAACTTTCTCTCAATGGTGTTAACACAATTTCAGAAACGTGTGAAGTTGGTGAGAACGGATAATGGATCTGAATTTGTTAATGCACAATGCAGTGACATATTCGGTCGCCTGGGGATTGAACACCAGAAAAGTTGTGTATACACGCCACAACAGAATGGTCTGGTGGAAAGAAAGCATAGAACTATATTGCAGGTTGGGAGAGCACTGCTGTTTCAAGCCGGTTTGTCAACAAAGTTTTGGGGAGAATCAGTCCTCACAGCTACATACTTAATCAACCGCTGGCCAAACAAAAGATTGGGTTGGAAGTCACCTTATGAAATGTTGTATAATGAGAAGCCTGATCTAAGCAGACTGAGAACTTTTGGTTGCATTTGTTATGCAGTTGATAACAATCCAAGTCGAGATAAATTTGGGCCAAGGTCACACTGTGGTGTATTTGTGGGTTATCCGGGGGGTCAGAAGGGGTATAAAGTATATATACATGAGACTGGTAAGGTTCTGGTGTCCAGGGATGTGCATTTTAATGAAGACAGCTTCTGGACAGAACCAACTACATGTGAAAGTCAAATTGCTCTGCCATCTTATGTACCTCAGATGGGTGATGACTTAGTTCCCAGAATGGAAACCTGTATTGATGAGGGAGTGTCTGATTTTGAACCACAATGCAATGATGACCATCAAACTGATGCTAATGAGATTCAAGATGGTGATACATCGCAGGACAGTCTGGTTACACAGCAAGTGGAAGAGGGCAATGAACATATTGAACCAAGAAGGAGCAAGAGAAATAAACAGACTCCAGCCTGGATGGAAGATTTTCATACATCTCTCACCTGCAATGACATGCCAGGGGTGTTCACAGATAAGTACTGTGAATTCATGGCCAATATCTCAACTGTCACAGAGCCAAAGAACTATAATCAAGCTAAACTGGATGTAAAGTGGATTGAGGCCATGAGGAAAGAGCTGTCAGCTCTAGAAGCAAACAACACTTGGAGGCTTACCACATTACCTGAAGGGAAGAAAGCAATAGGATCAAAATGGGTGTATAAAATCAAATACAACCCGGATGGAACCATAGAACGGTACAAGGCAAGACTTGTGGCAAAGGGATACACACAAGTTGAGGGGGAAGATTTTGATGAGGTGTTTAGTCCGGTTGCTAAAATAGTCACTGTCCGAATACTGCTTGCAGTGGCTGCATCTCAGGATTGGAGCATCCAACAACTAGATGTAAATAACGCGTTCTTGCATGGAAAGCTAGATGAGGAGGTGTACATGTTCCCACCTCTTGGATACTCAGCTGCAAAGAGAGGTGAGGTGTGTAAGCTGGAGAAATCTCTCTACGGACTTAAACAAGCATCACGCCAATGGAATGCCGAGTTCACTGGAAGGTTACAAGCTTATGGATTCAAGCAATGCGGGCATGATCCTTGTCTCTTCACAATGCATACAGAGCAGGATCAGCTTTTCCTTTTGGTGTATGTGGATGATGTGCTATTAACTGGATCTTCTCCTGCAGAAATGTCCAAGGTAAAGAAATACTTAGATGATACTTTCACGATTAAAGACATGGGAGAGGCAAGATATTTCTTGGGAATGGAGATAGCTAGATCACGGAGTGGAATGTATGTCAGCCAGAGAAAGTATGCCAGAGACTTGTTACATGATGCTGGATTCCTAAAATGTAAAACTGTCTCTACTCCTCTGCCAGTTGGATTAAAGTTTGAGGCGGATGACAAGGATGAAACACCCATCTACCACAACCCTGAGAAATACCGTAGAGTCATTGGGAGGCTGCTATACTTGAATTATACCAGGCCGGATATCACATATGCTATCCAACAGTTGAGCCAATTCGTTCATAAACCAAGAGATTCACATTGGCAGGCCGCTATCCATGTGCTGAAATACCTGGCTGGAAACATTACCATTGGGTTATTCTATCCTAGTACGAATTTACTGCAACCAGTGGCATATAGTGATGCCGACTGGGGCAGCTGCAGATCCACGAGACATTCCCTCACCGGATATTGCATCTTTCTTGGATCCAGTCTAGTGTCTTGGAAAACGAAGAAACAGGCGACTATCTCTTGCTCCACAGCAGAAGCTGAATACAGGGCAATGGCTGCCACTGTAAAGGAATTGCAATGGATAGATTATATGATGCAAGAATTCAGAGTAAACTTTGCAAAACCAGTCCCTTTCTTTTGTGACAACAAAGCGGCTCTGGAGATCACTGCGAATCCAGTTTTCCATGAAAGGACTAAGCATATTGAGATAGATTGCCATGTGGTCCGGGACAAGTATAAAGCAGGATTGATCCACCCTCTGCACATTAGATCATCAGAACAGTTGGCCGATGCTTTCACTAAAGCCCTGCCAGCGACGAATTTCAGATTGTTATTGTCCAAGATGAGCTTGTGGAACGCTCACCTTGAGAAGGGGTTGTTGAATTGTTCAGAATGCGTATCGGAAAGTGAAGGAATCATGATCAGCAAACAAGAGACTGATAAGGATATGGAAGACGATGAAGAGGAGAGAAACAGAGCAGGCTTAATGGTGATGAAAGAGAAATATTTGACTAATGTTGATGACAAGTTTCGACCGCACGATCCACATTAGATCGTGCGGTGTAGATCACTTTGATGAGCTGTGAAAAGCTGTTTTACGCTTTTGTAATTGAAGATACGCTATAAGAGGCGCTTGTAAGTTAATTGATCGAATATACAGAAATAGAGGGAAAATTCGATAACCGTTTCTTCTCTTGATTGATCGAGACAAATCGTACATAATCGATACAATCTTGACTTCGAATCTGAAAGTTTACAGTTTCTTCTGCCGTGGGAATGGGAAGAAAAAGAGCGCTGGTGCTGGATTGATATAATATAACAGGCGCACTGAACCGCAAGCTACCTGCGAAGCATAATAACTGAAGGTATTGGACATATTAGGCCGTTGATGAAGCAAGTAAAGAAAAGAAAATCCTGATGAAAGCAGTCTTGCTAATTCAAGGGAAAATCAGAGAGATTGTCCTTAATCTATCGGAATAGGAAATTCAACATAAAAAATTCAGGAGCGAAACTGGAATCCACGACAATCATCAGTTCCTTGGCCAGAGAAGACAGTACTGGCCGTACCCTAGGGGACCCACAGACCAAAAACGGCCAATCACATCTCTCCAAACAGGAAACCGTTGCGCAAAGGTCCAAGGGGAATCCCCGCCTACACAGGTAAAATGTAAAACTGATTTACAAATGCTCTCACCTAACCCATTTAATGGTTTTGCACAGGTACACGGAAGTGGATCTAAATCCATACATGATGCAGTACGTTCCCCAAGCAGGGCTAAAATAAATCAAGAGACTGACCCGATGGACAAAATTCAAATGAGAAGCCAGAAATAACCCATTCCGCACAAAATTCAGACCCCTTTCATCTGGGGATTTAGAGAAGAAAAGGAAGCAGGAATGGAACAGTTTTGTGGAAGTTAAATAAGGATGTATACACAAATTATATCAATTGGCAGAGCAAGGAACTGCCCACAGGCAGTTTTCATATAGACCAGTTTGGAAAGAGGACAACCTCAATGGGACCAGATGCAAGTATAGAATATATGATCAAGGAAAGCGACTAGAAAGAAACCCTTGAGGATTGAAATTATGGTAGGTTGCTGGGAATTTATGAGAATGCTTATGTCTTGCAAATGATTGATCAAATCATAACAAATTCAAAAGAGAGCAAAGCCACAGGAAGAGCTGGAAGAAGAGAAACAATTGAATACATGAGAAGAGGAAGTTCATTAATGAATTTACGGGGAATGGGGGATAAGATAAAAATCAAAGCCCTCAGATCTTTGGTCCGAGCTCATAAACCTGACCTGATGATATGTGCGCAACAAACAAAAATGGAGGAAACAGACCTAGAAATAGCAAGAGCAGTTTGGGGAGGCACTAATTTTGACATGGCATATAAGTCATCAAATGGAAGATAAGGTGGAATTCTGAGTATTTGGATCAAGAACAGCTTCACTTTAGAATCGAAATGGGAGATGGATGGAGCAGTTCGGATAGAAGGAAAATGGGGAGAGAATCACACTGAAGTTAAAATAGTAATGGGCCGTTTACTAACAATCCCATTTTGGGAATTAATTATGGATTGATACTGGAATTACACACTTAATGGTGAAATTGGATTGGAGGTGGAATTGAGCCAAAATAAGCAATGACACGTTTACTAAACAAATCGTGAATAAGAATTGTACTGTCCATTTTTTAAAAATAGGAGAAATTTCATTTTTGTCACTGTCTCAAATAAAAAATAATTAAGTAAAACAACAATAGAGTACCATTGAACATGACACTTAAAACAAGATTTTCATTAAAAAATAATTTTGAAGCATATATTTACTCACACACACCACACATAAAAATAAAAATAATAAAAATAAAAATAAAAATGAGGCATTACAATCTGTTTTGAAATATAATCAGAAACTCTAGAATCCTGATATAAACATGCACTCAATCTGCATATGTTGTAGCCATTAGCCAATTACTAGAACACAATACTAGACACGTCTGCGCAGCCTCCTACCACCATTAGCACTCACTGATTCTA
>JAOWBN010231249.1:0-12576 GCA_028565015.1 Pinguicula moranensis
AATTTAATATATTTTGATGATTATATTAATTAATTTAATATATATAAATGATTATATTAACTAATTAAATTTATTTAGGGTTTAGGGTAATCATTGTCCAGTTAGTTTCTCATGCAAACAGTTAGATTGGGGTCCTAAACCTCTTAGGTTTCAGAATAACTGGCTAACTGATTCCTCCTTCAATCTCCTTGTCGAACAGACGTGGAGGAATACTCAAGTTGAAGGCTTCTGGAGCTATAGGATCCTACAGAAAATTAGAGCCTTAAGGAACTTGTTTAGAAGATGGAAGGAGGAAGGCCCTAGGAATATGGATCATGAAAAAAAGAATCTGATCCAGCAGATCTCTTCCTTGGAAGAGAAGGCTGAAGTGGACTTCCTTTCCATCAATGATCAAATCCGGTTGGCTTCACTCCACTCCCAATTAGAGAGCCTGTCCTGGCAGATCACTAGTATCTTACACCAAAAATCCAGGATTAAGTGGCTCAAAGATGGGGATGAAAACTCAGCCTTTTTCCATAAAAGCCTTAAATCCTCTAGAGCTAGGAATACCATCTCTGGAATATGGAGTGGATCTGTGTACTTGGAAGATCCCAATCTGATCAAAGCCTGCTTTCTCAACCACTTTAGAGATAGGTTCACAGAGAAAATCAACCTAAGACCTCGGCTCAGTTTACTGATGAGATCCTTGGATCATCATCAAAAACTGTTCCTGCAGCAGCCTTTTGCTGAGGTTGAATTACAGGCAGCTTTACTGGAATGTGGTAATAATAAGAGCCCTGGTCCGGATGGATTGAATTTCCAATTTATCAAAAAATTCATCCATGTTTTACTGCCTGACATCAGGCAGCTCCTTCTTGAGTTCTATAGGAGGGGTAGATTAGCTAAGGGTAGCAATGCCTCTCACTTGGCTCTATTGGCTAAGGCATCCAATCCCCAACATGTCCAAGATTTTAGGCCAATATCCCTTATGTGCAGTATGCCTAAGCTTGTTTCTAAGATCCTAGCTAATAGGTTGAAGTTAGTCATAGATATCCTCATCAGCCACAACCAATCTGCGTTTATAAAAGGGAATCCAACTGGATTGAGTTTAAATTGAATTTTGAATACTTATATTAATTAATTTAATCTATTTAAATGTTTATATTAATTAATTTAATTCTATTAACTATTATATTAATTAATTTAATCTATTTAAATGATTATATTAATTAGTTTAATTCTATTAATTAATTTAAATTATTTGAATGATTATATTAATTAATTTAATATAATTAAATGATTATATTAATTAATTTGATCTATTTAAATCATTTTATTAATTAATTTAATCTATTTAAACGATTTCATCAATTAATTTAATCTATTTAAACGATTGTATGAATTAATTTAATTATTAATTAATTAAATCTATTTAAATGATTATATGAATTAATTTAATCTATTTAAATGATTATATTAATTTATTTTATTTATTTAAATGATTATATTAATTAATTTAATCTATTTAAATGATTATTTTAATTAATTTAATCTATTTAAATGATTATATTAATTAATTTCATTCATTTGAATAATTATATTAATTAATTTTATTTATTTAAATGATTGTATTAATTAATTTATTTATATAAATTATTATATTAGTTAAATTAATTTATTTAAAAGATTATATTTGTTAATTTAATTTATTTAAATGATTAAATTAATTAATTTAATTTATTAAAATGATTATATTAACAATTTTAATTACTTAATTAATTATATTAATTGATTAAATTTACTTAAATGATTATATTAGTTAATTGAATTTATTTAAATGATTATATAATTAATTTAATTTATTTAAAATGAGTATATTAATTAATTTAATTTACTTAAATGATTATATTAATTAAATAATATATTTAAATGATTATATTATTTAATAAAATAATTAAAATGTTATAGCACACCAAAGTGAGCCGTTAAGCAGCTGAGTGATGTCCAGAGAAAGTTTTTTTTGGAAAAACTCAAAGAGTAAGTCAAACATGTGTCTAACTTCTTCGGAGATAATCACTACATCAGTGAGCAATGAAAACCTGGGGGTGCACTGTCTCTCTTCCTTTAATGCAGCCATGTTGGGGATGTGGGGCTTCAGTTGTTCAATGATGTTCCTTCATTAGCTACTGACATCTTGAGCTCAAAGTATGGAGGAAATACAACCTATTCCGTTGTAGGGTTGAGAGTGTTACATTCGTTGGAGCCCCATTCGGCTGTTGGCAGGCCTAGAGGTAGGGGATATGCCTTTGCCTGGTAGTCAAAACTGCAAGATGTCTTGAATTATCCTTGATTCACTGATAATATCCAGTTGCAGCTTGGTAATGGAGATAAAATCAAACTGTGGCCTGATAAGTGGTTGAACAACACAGCCTTGTCCGAGCTTTTTCCAAGGTTGTTTTGGATTGAGAGCTGCAGAGACATCAGCATTGCCGATCAGCATCGCTAATGCAGGGATGTGGGTAAACAATAACTAGACTTGGTGTTGGAGATGGAGAAGGGATATCCGGACCTCCGAATCAAGTGATCTTTCCGAATTGATGAGGCTACTACAGGACATTGCCCCAAATCCTCTACATAAGGATAGGGACATCTTCAAGATTAATCATCTAGGGGCTTCTACAGTTAAGGACGCCTACCGTGCTGTCACTTCAAGTGAGCAGTATTTCTTTCCTCCTCTGCATATTGCTCTCACCAAAATGATTTGGGATAGTATTGCCCCCCAAAAAGTTGGTATCCTTGACTGGAATCTTATCCAATCAGCTGTGTTTGTTAAAAAAGTTCTCCAGAACAGAGGAGTTATCCCAGCTACACAGGAGATAGCCTGCTCTCTCTGCCTATGACAAGAAGAATCTATCTCCCACCTCTTTTCTGAATGCTCTTTCCTCGAAAGTTTATGGCATGAAATCCTCTCTTGGTTATCCCAGACCCCAGTGTTTGAGGTTTCTAGTGGAGCAATAGTCCCTAGCCTACTGCACCACTCGGTAGCTGCGCCCAGAGGCACTAACATGTCTGCTTTGAACTCTATCTGGATGGATCTAGTGTGGCTTATTTGGAAGGCCATAAATACTCATTGCCTACTTTATGGAATCCATAGGGAAGTATGGACATGGCTGCGAGCGCGCATCAAATTTAACAGGTTCTCATACAGCTTTGCAGACTGGTTGCTCCACCACAAGCTTGCCTTCAACTCTCTTAACTATCCTTCAAATTGATTCTCTTGTGCCTCCTCATTGCACTAGTTTATCATGTCACAGTTCAGGCCTAATGATGGATGTTATTAGCTTGTTACTACACAAGCTAAGCAGTGACCTCAAGGAAGCTTTTCCATTAAATGCTAAGCTTTCATTTGTTTGCAATATAGAATGTGGTCATGCTTATATCCTTGGACCTCTGTAACCTGTTGTGCATATGATTTCCTTGATTCTTCAATGTGGTACAGGTTAGGATCGATATTTGTAGACAACAGATGCGTGAAACGTAAGGCAAATCAAGGAGCCACTCCATCCTTATCTCTAAGAAGTAACTAATGAACATCTCACTATATTCCTCTTCAATTTTGTACAGGTTAGGTAACACTTGGAGGTGATAATCCTCTACAGTGCATACTGGCTTATCAGCCTAATGCCTTAACCATGAGGAACGAAGTCACTTAGGCTCATGTCCTAACACCACATCCAGATGGTACACCTGGCCAGTTAAATGATGTTGCTACGAAGAAATACACAGTTACTTGCTGCTTATCAGCCTAATGCCCAAACCACGAGGATATAACCCTCTTCAAAGCATACTGGCACTCATTGGTGCGGTTGGGAGCCACTTCGACTCATGTCTTAACACTACATCCAGATGGTACACTAGGCCACATAAATGATGTTGCCCGAGAAGAAGTGCAAAGCGATATGTTGCTCCAATCCAACTGCTTTCCAGAACAACTAAAGGCTTTCTTGCCTCCTCAAACTAAGAAGCAACAGAGGCGCAACCTTTCGAGTGTTGAAACCGTAACTTAACGACCAATGGTCTAGAATCGAAAGCAAATGTTAAGAGCAGTCTAATCGGATTTGTACTGCCATGAAGTGGATTTCACAATCACTGTCACAAGGGAATAGAGGTGCTACATTAAGAAAGTTGTACAACTATGGGCTTGTGTGGGATAAATCTGTGACTCGAGTCTGATCTATTAGTTTATTACAGGGATAGCTCACCGAACTGAATCGACTGTGTACCGATATCTCTCAACAAAGGGAATAGAGGTGCTACATTAAGTATGCAATTTTTGACAAAACTAAGCAATTTTAATAATTTAACTTTTTTTCAAATATATGTATTAATAAATTATAATATTAATATAATCATTTAAGTAAATTAAATTAATCAATATAATTGTTTAAAAAATAAATTAATTACAGGGATAGCTCACCCATAGGTGCTACATTAAAGATTTTAGGTAAAATGGCTAAAAAATTTCAATGCTATGAAAAGTATGAAAAACATAAAAAAAAAATATTATATTAATTAATTAAAAATATTTTAAATTATAATATTAATTAATTTAATATATTATATTTATTAATTAAATTAGATTAATTGTTACATTGATTAATTTAATATATTTAAAAGATTATATTAATTTATTTAATTTATTTAAATGATTATATTAATTAATTAAACTTATTTAAATGATTATATTAATTAATTTAATTTATTTAAATGATTAAAATAATTAATTTAATATATTTAAATGATTACATTAATTAATTAAATTTATTTAAATGATTATATTAATTAATTTAATCTACATAAATGATTATATTAATTAATTTAGTTTATTTAAATAATTATATTAATTAATTAAACTTATTCAAATCATTATATTAATTAATTTAATTTATTTAAATGATTCTTTTTGTTTTTGGATGAGGCAAATTCATTAATAGAAATATGTACAATATTTACAAGTAGTACATAGGGTAAAAGGGAAAAAGGCAATAGTTCATACTAGCACGAAAACTAATATTCCTACTTGGGACCCCAGATCTTAGTCTTCACCTCATACTGCTCATCAGGTATAACTAAGGGTATCCGGTACACGGTTCACCTAGCGTTATAGTAGATCACATTAATTAATTTAATATATTTAATTGATTACATTAATTAATTTAATTTATTAAAATGATTACATTAATTAATCTAATTCATTTAAATGATTATATTAATTAATTTAATCTATTTAAATGATTATATTAATTAATTTAAAATGTTTAAATGATTATATTAATTAATTTAAAATGTTTAAATGGTTATATTAATTAATTTAATCTATTCAAATGATTATATTAATTAATTTAATCTATTTAAATGATTATATTAATTAATTTAATATATTTAAATGATTATATTAATTGATTTATTCTATTTAAATGAGTATGTGAAATAATTTAAATTGTTTAAATGATTATATGAATTAATTTAATGTATTTAAATGATTATATGAATTAATTTAATGTATTTAAATGATTGTATAAATTAATTTAATGTAGCTGATGTTGGCTAACCAAGCATCAAGAACATTAAGGGGCTTGGGACCCTAGTTCTAAACATTAAAGCATAGACTAACAGGGCTATGGTCTGATCCCTCCTTGTTGAGCAAAACCTGTGTCCATTCACTGCTAGAGTCTAGCCAAGCACTGCTAACTAGAAACCTATCAAGACGGCTCATTGCTTTAAGGATGAGCAAAGGAGTGAGCTGACAACGTGCCTAGCCAATTCTCTAGAATTGCTAGATTGTCTGCCCGAATTGGGTCATTAGACTTCCTTGTTTGGCAATCTTTCCTTGGCCTGCCCCTAGGACGCTCAGGAATTTCAGAGACTTGGTGCTTGGGACTAGCTATTTCGAGTGCCAGCAGAGGAAATTCTTCATATGAGATTGGTACCTCAGATAACATGTCTTCATTTAATGCTACAGGAGAATGAGGAGCTAGAAGAGATGGTGTGACAGCCGGTGACACTGAGGTACGCAGGAGAGGTGGGGCATCAGTATCAGAGAAGGGTTTACTACAAAGCATCAGAGGGGCAGCTGAGAGTGGTGTCTCTGATTGGGGACTGACAACAACGTTTGAGTTGGGCTTGTCACAGAGCAGAAGAGGAGTTGGGGAATGTGGTGTATCAATTTGGGGCCTGGACTCTGGGTTGTCAACACCAGTATCAAAGGTGGTCAAAGGAATTGCTAATGGAGATTTCCTGTCGGGACTGTATGTCTTGATTGAATGCTCAGGCAGTGGCTGTGAATTGGGATCTGTGACTGAATAAATAGGCGGTGCAGGGTGATGTACCTGCTGAGAGGCTGGACATAAGTCCATGGCATTCTCGCAGCAATCATCATAGTCAAAAGAAGACAAGGAGTCCGAATATGAACCCGAGTCATGAAAGCAGAAGGGTATAGGCTGCACCTTATCCACCGTAGTCTCAACCACATACAACTGATACGGGATGCTACCAACCAATTATTGCAAAGTCATTTCAACCTTGGCACACAGAGGGACCTGAACTACGATGTGAGCTTCCTCCAGGTTTTGTTTCGACAACTTTAGGTCATCAATAGATATATGAAGGCCTATCCTATTGCCAATGGCAGATAGTGTGGATTGAGACCAGGCCTGGAGTGGCAGGCCATATATGCTGAGACAACAAGTGCGGTTTATGGCTAAAGCTTGAGGCACCCACGGAGTGATGGAAACTACCCAGTTAGCTAGCCAATCACGATCATTCACCAAAAGATTGTCCAGGTCAAGAGGTTCCTCCTCCCAAAGAACGACTGACTCATCATTGAGTGAACTAGCTACTAAATTGAGTTAGCCAGCTCACTTAAGTGCTTTTTGTAGTTCACGGTAGCTTAAATGCTTATTAAGTGTGACAATATAGCTACGGGCCAGCCATGAATTGAGGTCAGTGTTAGAAGTAAAAAAAAGAGGTTCAACCGGTTTGGGAGCGGTGCTTGATGAGGATCCAGCCGCCAACTCCGGAGGCAGGCGGCTGGGACTTCGGAAGAGTGATTACAGAGGTTTGAGGACTAACAGCCTTAGGGCTAGCTAATGGATGATCCTTTGGGATACCGGGCTAGGTTCGCTCGCAGACGATAGGAGCCAAGCCAGGTATTATTGAGCTTGAACAGAAGAAGGTCCACGTCCTCAACAAAGGCAAACTCAAATAAGCCAAAGGGAAAGCCCCTGACGCTAAGTTTCCGCGCAATTGAGACAGACTTGATAGTGCCTTGAAATTTCAAGGCACTACGCAGACGGTGCGTGTCACAGGCTTTAGGAAAATTGGTAAGATAGAAGCAGAGTGTCTAATGAGGACCATTGAGGGGCTTTTCAGGTACCAAACAAGAACCCAGTCTGGCATGAACATAAAGCGGGCTTTGAACAGGATGAATATACAGAAAATGCTGCGAGGACACCATTGGGGCTTTGCCGGCCTTAATGGCATCTCGTCGCATAATTTTCAGCTGGTGGAGGGTATTATATAAGCGCTAGCCCTCGAGATCATCATACAAGAGGGAGAGTGTCGTGAATAGAGGAAACAGGGCAGCAGTCGCGAAGGAACAAGGTAGAGGTTCCCCGGGTGCATATCAACACAAGATAGGGATCTAGAGAAGACGAACGAGGTCAGGAAATGACCGGGAGGCCGATGACGGCCGGAGCTACAGGAGAGGAAAGAGTGGAGAAGTTTGAAAATGCTTGTACGGAGAGGAAAAAAATACTGTAGCATAGCAATGAAATAAAATTATATTTATTAATTTAATATTTTTAAATTACTATATTAAATAATTTAATTTATTTAAATTATTATATTAATTAATTAAATTATATTAATTAATTAGAATTTACTTAAATTATTATAATAATTAATAATTATAATTTATTAATGCACATGTTTGAAAAAAAAGGTAAATTATTAAAATTGCTCATTTTTGTCAAAAATTGTATACTCCATCACAGATTTTTTGGTAAAATGAGCAATTTTCCGAAAATTGGGAAAAATATTATTAATTATATTAATTACTTAAAGATATTTATATTATTATATTAATTATTTAAATTATGTTAATTATATTAATTTATTTAAATTATTATTAATAATTAATTTAATTTATTTAAATTATTATATTAATTAATTAAATTATCATTTAGTTTATTATACCTTGCAAGATATTAGTCCAGGATTTGAATTTCCTCTCCGTACACATGGCGACGCCCAGTTCCTGTAGCTTTCCTTCTTCTCCAGCTCCCGTCACCGGCATTGCAGCAGTTTCTGCTTGACTCCACCATTCCTAACTCCTCTCCCTAGGTAACTCTCTTCTCCAGGGAGTCTTATTCTGCTATTACTCTGCTAACCCTCTGTTCTGTCGTGTTCTCCTACCACCTCCCTGTCTGCATTTCCTGTAGCTATGATGGATGTTCACCCTTGGAAGATTCCATCACACCAGCAGAAACTGATGAGGCAAGCTGCTACAAAAGCAGGAAAAATGCCAGTTGGGCAGTTTCAGCATCCCTTTGTTCCTATTCCTCAGAATCCGATTGCAGTCCATGAAAGACTGGGACCTAGAGTGTCTCATTCTAGAGATTTTCCTTGTCCGTCACAACCTAGTCTAGAGATGTGACATAGATCGTTTGTGTAGTGCTTTGAAAATCAAGGCACAATTCACTCTTTTTCTATTGCTAAAAAGATGATTAATCGTGATCTACCCTTTGGGTTTGTCGAGTTCTCCAAAGTGGAGGACATTGATCTACTCTTGTTTAAGCTCAATATCACCTGGTTAGGCTCCTATCGTCTCGAGGAAAACCGAGCTCGATACCTAAAGTCTAACCACCCCAGAAAGGTGGTGAAAACCACAAGTACCCTAACCCCTCTACCCCTACCTACATTGAAGTCTACTATGGTGACAAAGGAAGCTTTTGGTTCCAATCCTCCGTCGACAGGCTTACTCACTCTGTCATCTAATGTGGCTGCTAACTCATGGCTTGACCAAAGTTATGTGGCCACTCTTATCTGTAATCACATCTGGAAGAATCTTCACCGTGGGTTAAGAGAAGCTGGCTACAGTGAAGGTTAGCCCTTTGAGCTCTGTGACAATTCTGTTGTGGGAGGAGCAACTTACCTTGTGTTTCAGACCCCCCTAGGTAAGAAAATTGACTAGACTCTGAAGGTATCATTAGATAGCGTCGCCCACACCTTGCACATTATTGAAACTCTTAAACCTAAGCCTTCTTGGCAGAGTGATTGGTTTGCCTCCTCTGAGTCTGATTCCACGTTATCAGAGATTCAGTCACTTGAACCTTCAGAAGACTCAATTTTGCCTGCCCTATTTAAAGAGACCCTTGCTGAGCATCTAGACGTGGTTCATGAGTGTCTATCACCGGCTAAGGGCCTGTTATCTGCTAAGGGTATACAGCATACCGAACTGGCAAAGACCTATCAGGGTTCCCTTGTTAATGTGAAGGGAACCAACTTTGGCAGCCACCAAAAATCAGCTGGTGACCGGCATCACAGTCTGATCGGATTCCAAGACCATGCCCAAAAAAATTTGTTGTAGATCAAGCAACACCTCTTTGTGGCATTGTTGCTCGGCTTCTAATTCAAAATGTAGTCCCAACCAAAGATACCCTGCATAGGAGAGGAGCTCTTCCAGCAGGGCAGGAAATTACCTGTCCATTATGCCATGAAGCTGATGAAACTGTATCACACTTATTCGATGAATGTTTAACTATAATTAAAAATTTGGAAGGATATTGAATCCCGGCTAAACCTGGCCAATATGAATGCTGGTTCTGGAGGATCACCTGCGCCCACCTTACAGATGCATACTGGCTTTGCTTCTCTAGGCATCCATATCCCAGCTTGGAACACTATATGGATGTCAATGATATGGTCCATCTGGAAAGCCAGGAATAAATCTCAATTCACATCAACCCCCCTCATAATCAACTACTACTTCATGGTATCCAAATGCAATCATGGATGTGGATAAGGTCTAAGAATCGGATAAAGAAGTTTCCCTATAGGTTTACGGATTGGTTATTATCTTCCCTGGCTTGCATGACCATCGCATAATCACAGGATATTTACTGATGGTGTTATTATTTAACTGTGATCATATGAGCTCCGCTTAACATTATCACTAACCCATTGGCCACCACAGGTTGTTAGTACATTAAGGCAACTGACTGCCATTTAATGACCTAATCTATAAGGTACGCAGGCCGAGGAAGGGGTCACTTGTGACTGCTCTAAAGACGTTTGTAGTCATCAATGCAACTGATGACAACCTGCATAGCGGTAGGACTAGATCAATGTTTTCACCTACTTAATCTGAAGCTCTAATGGATTCAGCATCCTCCCAATGTAAGTGGGATATTCATTACATACAAAACCATCTTACTATGCTTTCTTTTCAACACTCTACATGTTAGGAGGTGAATATCAGATGGAAACTCCAGCTGATATAGCACATTCTAGTGCTAATATGAAGCATGGTACATTTTGCATCATAGATCAGACTTTCACAAGAACATAAGGTTGCACCACTAGCCTAGCACCCTCAACATCTATGATCAACATGTACATCTACTAGTCCTGCAGTCTCATGACAATGGAGATCCTTAACTCTCCAGAGAAAGGGGCAACTACAAGTCCGCTGCTTTTCTACTACAATGGCCTTGGAGCTGTATTCACAAAGAAATTCAAAGAATGGACCAAAGCTACTTGTAACATAGGGGAGTGAAGGGTTGAGCAACAATCAAACGGCGTCGATGCTATAAGGTTAACATGCTGAGCAGTGTCAACTACTACGGTAAAGACTCCTGCTGTCATACTTAGTATGGTTGCCCGCATAGTTAAATGTCAGCAGATCAATGTTGCTATAGTCATTAAGTCTTGTTTTTTGGATTATAGCAACATCTCATGACTATGATACTATAGGGTGTGCAGGCAGAGATGGGATTTAGGCACTGTAGTCATTACATGGCATCCTTTATAGCTGAATGTCACTTAATCAATGTTGTGGAACACCTCACCTTGTGCAATCCAGAGCAATATATCCCAAGAAGTGTGTACTCTTGAGTTTTCTAGCTTTTTATGCTTTCTTATCACTTGTAATAAATACGTACCTATTTTTATCTATTAAAATTTTGCTTTGAAAAAAAAAATTTAAATTATATTAATATAATTTATTCAAATTATTATATTAATTGATTAAAATATATTAATTATTATATTAATTAATTCAAATTATAATATTACTTAATATAATTCATTAAAATTATTATATTAATTAGTTTAATTTTTTAAATTATTATATTAATTAATATAATTTATTTAAATTATTATATTAATTAATTGAAATTATTTAAATTACTGTAGTAATTAATTAAATTATATTAATTAATTTAAATTATTAAAACAATTAATTAAATTATATTAATTATTATTTCAATAAATTCAATTTATTTAAATTATTATAATAATTAATAATTATAATTTATTAATGCACATATTGGAAAAAAATGTAAATTATTAAAATTGCTCATTAATTACTTTTAAATATTGGAAATAATTATAATTCATCACAGATTTTTTGCGAAACGAGTCATATTATTCGATTTTCCAAAAATTGGAAAAAAAATATTAGAAATTATATTAATTACTTTTGAATATTTAAATATATTAATTAATTTAATTTATAATATTAACTTATATAATAATTTAATAAATTAAATTTAATAATATAATAATTAATATAATTTAATTAATTAATATAATAATTTAAATATTTTTTAAACTTTTAGGAAAATCAAAAAAATTGACACATTTTACCTTCAATCTGTGATGGTTAGTATGCAATTTTTGACAGAAAATGAGCAATTTTAATAATTTACCTTTTTTCAAATATGTTTTTTTTTTTGTGAAAGCCAAATTCATATATATGAAAGATAGAATGTGGAAAAGAAAAGGGTGAAAAATACATGTCATCAGCTAGATCTATCCTGAATACTAGACCTAACAGAAAGAAGGCAGTGAATAGATCCCTGATCATGCAGTGTAATCCTGCCCATCAAACATACCCTCATGTATAGCCAAGGGTGATCTGGTACATAGCTCCCTTAACCTCATGAATGCACAAGCATCTCCGCATTCAGTTCATAGTCATCATCCGCTCTTCACCAAACAGATTATCATGACTATCAACTTATCAGTACCCCTTTTTTAAAATATGTGCATCAAAAAATTATAATTATTAATTATTATAATAATTTAAATAAATTAAACTAATTATTATTTTAATTTAAATAAATTTAATTAATTAATATAATAATTAAAATAAATTAATTAATTGATATAATAATTAATGTAATTTAATTTTTTTTTTGGAAAGGCCAAATTTGTATTAACAATATGTACACAAAGTGTTGATACAGTATCCGCCCCTAACCACTTAGCTAAAGCCTAACCACTAAGCTAGAGCCCTGGTCATCTGTAGCCGTA